>VYYJ01000808.1:0-43610 GCA_021029165.1 Cyphoderus albinus
TACACGGAAGAATGGCAAACTGAGATTCGCTCTAATTAAATATGAAATCATTTTTATTCTACGAACTGATAAGCCAAACACTCTACAAGTCCTTTCTTCGTAAGAATTTTTTTAGCCTAATTATTTATTTACACAGTGACAGCAAACCAACTCTCAATCTCATGATATGATGATGATGAGGGCAGTCTACGTAATTTATATTCTCTCAGGGTTAAGTAAACAACGAGCTCCCAGTTGTTGGTCCACACAATAATCAAATATATGACGCCTTTGGGATTTTCTTTGCAAAAGTTGACAAAACAAAGGAAACATTCTGTGCTCAGTTCTTTATGCTGTGTGTGCTCACGAAAACATTTTTAATTTTCTTACCTCTCACGCATTTCTATCCTTGAACACAGACCATTAAGAAAATATGAAAAGTAGCATAGAAATATTGCTCTGATAGAGTGCGTCTTTTTATTTTCAATATTTGACTTCCGTTAATAATCATACATGATCGCACATATCGCTTTTTCATTTCTTTGGGTTGGGCTGTGCTTGTTTTTAGGTTTTGACAAGTGAAAACGTTATAATTTTCCATTTGCAAAAGTAATTACATTTATTTATGCACTTTTGATTGATAGCTTGAAACTAATTCATTTCAGTGTAGGTAATCAATGAATCCCTGAGCATAAAAATTATCAATGACCACACATTCCTTATAATTATAATTAATAATAATGTAATCAAAATGTACGGTTGAATGAACAGAGCACTTAATTTAATTTTTTTAGGGTGGAGGTGGTCACTGGGTCCTCTAGATAAGATGGATAGATGTGAACTTGTTAATTAATAACCAGAATCACCCAGCCAGCCAGCACCCAGAGAGTCCAGAAAACAACCAACTTCTGACTACATTTTCAATCATAATTAAATTGGTGTTGCTCCAAGTGAAGCTTGCCAAATGTTTCAGTTTCAAAGTTGCAAAATGCGTCAAGGTTTTAATAACAAAAAATAAAAATAATGACATCAGTCAAGCAATAGGAAACACTTTGAGATGGGAGAAAAAAATTCAATTAGAGGCTGATCATTACTTTGCTTTTAACCAATTCATTTCTCATTATAATTGCAGTAATTAATAAATAACGAAAATGAACCACGAAAGATGAAGAAAAGGAGTAAATTGATTTTCAAAGATTGATTTCTGGCTACGCCTCTTTCATTTCTAAGAAAATAACCAAATTGTGGTGAAAATGAAAAATCGAAATTCCTCATTCCTGGCAAAACACCAAATCGAAAAAAAATTAATCATTTTAGCACGCCATCCACAAAACAATACAGAACGTATTTTTGGCTCATCAATCAAATAATTCATAATAATAATGAATTTAATCTTTGCAAGTGTTGCCATCAACTTTTTCTTCAAAACCAAAAACACAATCAATTGATTTTTAGATTGTAATGATGAACATGATCACGGCTGTAACGTTTTTTCTTCTCCGCAATAAAATGTAATTATGCAAACGAAATGATTGGTGCCAATAATAATCACATACTTTTTACCCAATCAATACTCAAACTCCTCTTTTGCATATGATTAGTTTGATAAGTAATTTTGATAAACGAGCAGACACATGTGTTTCTTTTCAAGTGATTGCGTTGCGTGCATGTGAAATCAAGTAAATTATTGTTAACGAGCAAAACACCTTTTTTTTCTAAATTCCTCAATTTTTAATCAATTATTGTAGAAAAAAGCATTATTTTTCTGCGGTCAATCACGTCAAGCCTATTTTAAAGAGTTTCAGCCAGCCCTTTCAATAATAAAGAGACACGTGATTAGGATTTCTGAAACTTGTGTAAGCCAGATAATCACAATGTATCAGTTAAGAACACACACACTTGCCTGTCAGCCGTGTCATGTCAAAAGTCAGGGAACAAGAAAAAGCACACGCAGATCCCAAAAACGCAACCACCTCCAAACGAAACATTCACTTTTATGAATGAAATGCCCAAGACTGGTCTCGGTCTCTCTGTCTATGTGTCAAAGAAAGATGCAAATGCCGAAAGAGAATCCAGAGACGGAATGGACCAACCAGCGAAACGACAATCAACCATTTTCTCATAGAGGAGTTATCATCATTTTAATAATAACATTTGATAATCACTTACTGCAATTACCAGGATAATGGGTTGAAAATGATGATGAGGGCGCACCATGATCATGTCATCAGTGTCAGAGTGGAATAAAATGACGCGACCCCGTGACTGGTGACGTGAACCAAAACGTATAGACAACACAACGTTTTGAGTACAAGAGTTCATTATCATCATCATTATCATGAACCGTATGATTTTTACAAGAGAATAATAAATGAACAATTTTAAAATGCGAATTGCTTTTAATTTGGTTACAATAAATAATATGCCTTTTCTTAAATGATAATCATAATGACTTGATTGGTCTCATTATGCGCTGCCTCTCATAGAAAATAGATTTTGTGATTTTGATTACTATCATTAAAATGCTATAATGGGGAAATGCAGTTCTTTAGACATGTTTTTGGGTGACTGATAGATAATGATGTGTGGGCTATATTATTAAAATAAACGGTAAAAGGAGTTTTTGTACAGACCTATGCCAAATCGTGGAGGAAAGAATCGTCCTTGTTTTGCATACAGCCATGGGTAAAATGGATTTGTCTGTTGCGGCGCGGGCCAGCCTGGTAAACCCGGGTGATGCTGTCGAATCTGGGTAGCAGCAGCAGCTGCTGCTGCGGCGGCCCGGGCGAAATCCACCATTCCCTGTGGGTAAGCAAATGGAGGTATTCCATGGGAGCCCAGTGGAGGTGGATGGAGAGGGGGCGGTGGTCCAACGGACATACCGTGTTGAGGTAGTCCAACAACATTGATACTCTCTTCGTTGCAATTTTCTTGTGGCCGATGTGCAATCGGATGAATTATGTTGGATCGACCCAGTGAACACTTTTCAGTGAAAGATGGTTCTGGACTCGGTGTTCCGGAGTGATTGTCACTCTTTTCTGTATCTTCGTTGTCTGGTGATGAAAGGGGCTGCTGAGACTGAGATCGTTTACGATTCTGAATAGTAGATTTGGGAGGGGTGTCACTGGGTTTGGAACTGCTGCCACCTCCAACAATGGAATCAATGGAAAACCCGATTTTGGGCTTGTGAGCAGCCGGGAATTCGGTGGAAGCAGGTGCGAGTGGCATCATAGTTTCTTTGTTGGGCGTGACGAAACACAAAATGAATAACAATAATAATTCCACGAACAGACTGTATGGCGGCTTTGAATCTGCTGATTCTGCTAGCTAGCTAAGCTAAGACATGTGTCAGTCAAGACAAGTCAATGAACAAACTTTTCCGAATAAATTCAACATTTGTCTGTAATTACCGTTTAATAAGCTAATAAACAATAATTCTTCCATTTAATGTATTTTCGCCGAAAGTGAAATTCCATTCAAAGTTTATTGAGTCGCAGTAATACAAAGAGTAGTTAATTAATTAGAAAATCAACTGCTCCTCTTTAATGAGTCATTTTTACGTAGCGAAACGAAATGCTGTTTTTAATTTGACGATAATCATAGTAAACTATAAAAATGTTGGCGATGCTTGCTGACGCTTTTGATTGATTCGGCCGACCAGCACAGGCGGCACAAGCACAATTTTACAAGAACATTTATACAATAATAACGAATAATGAGCTAATCACGATTACAATTTTCAACAACTCTCTTGTGTTGTGACTTCTTGAATATAATCGGACGACAAAAAAGTCGAAGCATGCGCAAGTATTTATTCTTACAATGTGTGTAGACATACATGGAAATATAAATGGACACATGTGTGCATAAAAAATTATTTTCTGATAAGAAAAGACTGTGACGATGATAAAGGCTTTTCATGTTATGCCGACTTGACTTCTTTCGGCTTTATTTCATTTTCTGTTTTTTACGTCCTCATCAACATGATCATTTAATGATCATCATCGTGCATCTCAAAATGATAATATCATATTCCCCCTGGACCATTTCCAATAATCGAAGTTGATGAAGTTTTCACATAAACAGTTTTAACATATGAAAACTGGCTGAGACTTAATCAGTTGATAAAGAAGAGTAATGAATAATTCCCAGGGAATGTTGACAGCTTTAGTTAAGTAAAGAATACTAATTGTAATTGATGAATTGTTTTAACTCTCGCTCTCTCCAACTTAAAACACAAATAATAATGTAATAATTACTTACGAACAACCAAGAGTTTATTGCTCGCTACGGGAGTCACCGGAAAGATTTAAAAAAGAGAGATTCTGTCAAAAGTTAAAAGTGAATTTGAAAAGCTCTTGGATTTTTTCTTATTGGCTATGTTGGTTTCTTGTTGCTGTTGCAGTCGGGCCAAAAATCGTTTTAAAAGAATGCTGAAGATGTTGAGCTGAGGCTGAACGAAGGAGAAGGTGAGATTCAATTTATTCTTTGTTCTCTGCTTTTTCCTTCTTGACTCCGAGTCATGACATGACATGAGTCAGCAATGAATTTGTGGCCGAGCTTGGGTCGATTTGCAGTTTAACTCCTAATCAGCTTGTGAATTGATGAGGTCGGTGGTTCGTGAGTGAACGAACGAGTGGAATGGTGAAAGAAAGAAAATTGAAAAATTCCTTTGTGTCCACTTCTTATTAATTTTCAATCTTATCTTGATTGATTCTTATCCACAATACACTCCAGTTTTACACTGATTACTTATAAGATGATCAGGTAATTAAGACAGAAAGTTCTGTGGTCAGTGTTTAAGTTACACCGCAGGAAATCTTCACTCATTAAAGTATAAATTATAAACAATCCGTACTATCAAACGGTTCATTGTCAGAGGTCAAGGGTCATGACGCACACCAATTAAATCCCATTTATTTGTATTCCGAACGTAAACTGTTTCACTTTTCAAGCAATTCTATGATTGCATAACCGCTTCAATCAAAGAAGTGAAGTAAGCTTTTAAAATAGTTTTAATTTATGATACGATCGTGCAAATAATGACCATTTAAATGGTCGTTCATCGACTCTTCACTCACTTCTTGTTTGTCAGTGAAGCCGGCGCTCCATGTTATTTATAAGGTAACATAACTTACATTTACATTACATAACAGTTAACATAACACAACAAAGCTTCTTTTCTTAGCTGATGCAGTTTATGCGTGCACAAGTGAACACATTTGAGCCTGAGCCTCCTCTGATTTACAATTTACAATGTCTCTTCTTGACTGTAATGAGAGAGCAGAAGTCGGACTCCACATGCATGTAAATGCGAAAGTAACATGATCAATCAGTAAAAAGTATTTTTTGGCCACTCAGCTTACTTACTTAAATTTATCTTATTAGTATTTTGTAGAGTGTTATTATTATGATTTTTAGTCTTCAGCATTTCTCACTTGCCAAACGAACCACGACAGCACATCATAACAGCATGAATGATCATCATCCTCATCACATCACATTCTAAGAAAGCACGTCTCTAATCTCCTCTCTTTCTTCACGGTAAAAAGAAGCACAAGAAAGAACTGCATGGAATTATTATTATTATGATAATGGAGAATGAATGGAGAACTCCGTCTCGCAGCTTGTCTGCTTGACTTGACTGTTTCAATCCAAGACTGACTTAGCTTAACCAATGAACCTGCAATGCCACTTCATTTAGTGCATCAAAACCTCGCGGTTCTTTACAATTACGAAGTCAACGCTGCACACAACCTTTTTCTCCAAAAAAGGATCTGCTGGCCATAGATTGAGTATTGCGCTAGTTATTGCGCTTTCCTCACACATCTTGCATAAAGTGGAAAGAAATGAAGCCGGCAAGGCGAGAAGAGTGATATTTTATCTAAAAGCTCCTTTCTTTTCGTTTCTTCCCTTTGTGTGTGGTTTTGCTCCCGTGTCGTGTGATTCTCTCTCAAATGAAATGTATCCAGACCTACTCAGCTCATCTTTTCTATCCAAGCTGCTTCACAATATCTTGTATATTTACATAAGCCAGTGAGTAAGAGCGACGATAAGATGAGCCGAGCTGTGTGGTGTGGGTTTCTGTTGTAAAACGTAGTCACTTTTCTTACCAAGAGCGAAAAAGCAAACAAAATCCAATTTACTTTGTTGGCCATGAAAAAGTGAAGACGAGAAGCTTTGGTGGGATGCTTGCGCCTTCCCGTAGCAAGCTTTTGTATTAATAAAATGTGAGAACGCAGAGCACAAGAAACACGCATTGTTATTATTAGGGAACGAGTGAGCTGCACTAGTAACTCAGAGAGTAAAGCAAGAGCAGAGAGGTTCTCTGTTTTTGCTTGTAATTGTAGTTATAGTGGAGAAGGAGGTGGACCTTTGCAACCTGATCGAGGCGGAGTAAGTCGATTAAGCTGACTCCGCCTGGTAGACGCTCGCAATATAATACAGAAACTCGGAGAATAATCTACTCCGCTCCAAAAGAAACACTTCTCTTCCACTTGCGGTAATCTGCTCAATGTTGAGTGGAGCAGAAAAGGGTTACACAATAATAAATGCATTCATGCAAATAAAAAAGTATTACATTTTTGCTTCTGCTCTTTAGCACAGTTGATGCCCGATGTTTCAAAGTGTACTGTAGGTTTATATCGGCTTTGATTCCTGCTATAGCAAACTTGCTGTGTCCATTAAAGCTCTCGCAACATTTTAGTAGCATTTTGTAGAGAGCTGATAAATGATCGGCTAGCGTACGCAAAAATCAGATTTAACTATAGCAGGAATCATAGCCGGCATGATCCTAGAGTTATGTAATATTATTATGTAGTAGTTAGTAATAATAATAATATAATAAAATCAACTTCTTCTCTCCTTTTAGTCATTTATTACTTACCAACTTACCTTTATGATATTTTGTGCTCGCTAACAAGCTCAGAGACAGACGGATGCATGGAGAACGGAGAAGAGTGAAAATCACGTAAAAGCAATATTACGAAAATCTCTTTTACTCTCACAATAACGAGCTGATTCTTCCAACACATTATTTTACCCCTTTCCATTTACCACTATTATTATTACCATTATTATAATCATCAGCAGCACCACGAGCAAGGATATTATTATCATTATGTACACACTGCATACTTCTACTTGTCTGGCGAAGTTAAAGCCTAGCGAGCCGCTTGGATTTTTGTGTGTGCACTTTTTTCACACAATAGTAATACCCGTCGACATCAACCTATTATAACGTATTTTTGGAAGTGAGATGATTCCGTATGCGCTCTGCGTTTCATTTCGTTTCAGCCAGCCAGCCGGGGAGAACTTGCACCATTAACAGATTGCCATATTCGCTTTTTAACCACACCGTAACATTATTATCCTCATTATTATTATGATTTTCAGCTTCTTTATTTTCTGCTCGGTACTCGTCTCCGCATTGCATTTCATTCTCTGCTACCAACACCATATAAAAAATTCTTGTATAAAACAAGCTTGTGGCATTTGAGATTATGATGAGCTCCATAATTATATCGTCTTTTGGGGAGATGCAATAATGCTTTATTTAATGCCCTTTGCCAGCCTCTCTTTCTGTGTGTCTTCTTGTGTGTCGGATTTCATTTCTTTCTCGCCACTTTAGTCTGCTGGATCATGAATGGCTACTCTCCATCTCGCAACTTGTGTTTTCGTGTTGTGTTATGTGATGTTATGTGACCACATTACCACACTACTTACCTGTGTGCAATCTTTTTATTTATCATCATTATGATTTTCCTCTTCATCAGATATGATGTGCGCGCCCACCTTTTTGCCACTTGTGCTGCCAGTGGTGCACACAAAACCGTTTTATAAATCCAAGAAGGATGGAATGGAACCGCATTCTTTTTCATTTTTCTTTCTTCCTCTCTCTCTCTTTCATATTTCTGCTCAACACTCTTTTTACTTTTTATTTATATCTTTTTCTTCCACTTGCTCATTACCACACACCATACCTTGAGACTAATTAGTTCTTATTACCTGAATGCTTAAGCACATAATTTCATTTTATTACTATGAATTTCTTATCGTTTCCTTTCGTTTCGTTTCAGATCCAATCAGGTTTTCCCTGCTCGTTCAATTTCATTCTTTGTGAACTGTGAAACACATTAAGATTACTTGTAGACGTGTTATGATTATTATGATTATTGCTATTATTTTTATAACTTGGTGCCAGAAAGGACGACGACCGTTGAACGGTAACCGTATGATGGTCTCTCATTTATAAATAGCAGTCTAATTTAAATGCAAATGATCCTTGGGAATGTTCGCAGTAGTAAGTTATGCAAAACATGCCTGGCAATATAATACAAAAATTCCGTCCCACTGCTACCAAACAGCCACACTCGGCTACTGGCTTTCTCTGTTTGTCTTTCTTGTGGAGCAGCTGCACAGCACAGTAGAAATGTAACGTGGCAAAATGGTGTGTACGGTTTTATTATAAAATAATCCTTCTCATACATAACAATTATTAAGCCCATTATTTTATGCTTGCCTGCTGAAACAACAAAAAAGGCGAAAATCTTTTTTCGCTACAAAAAGACTACAGTAAAATAATCATAATCACCTTTTCGTCCCAAGCCCCATGAATTAAACGAAACCGACCAAAACTGCGCGCCAACTAACCTTTGCTGGGAATTTATTACCCGACAGAATCACAGTTCATGAATGAATGCATAAATTTAAAAATTGGTGAAGCACACGAGAAAGCAAGTCTCTTCTCTGCGTGTGTGTGTGAGGGATTCACTTTGCAATGCTAAGAAACATGTCCACAAGCCCTAATAGACTCATTCACACCTCGATAACCAGGGAGAGCAAGAGAAAGAGAAAAAAGACGGGGCGAGTATTACAATAATATAATTTTTCACCCTGATTATCTCACGCCGCAATTCCACGCACTTCATTTCATATTTTTACTAAAACGAGCTTTTGAAACAAGCACATAATAAAAACGCTGAAATGTGTGTTGTACTAAGTAGACTCTACTTAGTAGAGTGTCCACGATAAAGAACGAGCTGCATGGGAGGATGATGAAGGCACGTCATGATCATGATGACACTGACACACACACACAAAATTTACTTCCACAAGCACACCCATAAAGGTAACAGAGTTGAATGCACAGAGGAATTATCAACAAAAAGGGATGGCTTATGCCTTAGCTGCCATTTTATTACATTTTATTATGAATACAACACTGATTATCTCTTTTCTATAGTTGTCCATGTTTTTGTTGTCCCATTATTCGTGAGTGTGGTAAAAAGTGTTTCAAAGTCAGAAGCACCTAATATAAAAATAAAATTGCTATGAGAGATAGAGTGGAAAGGATTTTCCCCTCCGAGAGATGAGCGTTTTAAACCATTGATCTCGATCCCATCATCTCATTCATCATTTCTCAGATATTGTGGACATATATGGTCACATGAATAATATGTGTGCAGAGCTGAGCAAAAGCAGCAGAGAAAGAAAAAAATAATGGTTATTATAACTTGTCCGTAGAATGGAGTGCTTTTGTCCGAAAAGGAAAAAAGTAAATAAAAAGAAGCCGTTTTATTATATTTATTAAGTGAGCGAGCTCGTTGAGGGACAAAAAGAACAACTCGAAAGAAGTCGAATACTCAATTCAAATCAAATTGAATAATCATTCGAGTTCCCCGTCAAACCCGTGTGTGTAACAGTGTGAATATTTTTATAATGACCCAACTTTTTCATTTTAATATAATAATATAAATATGGATGTAATAATAAGTAGCTTGTGTAATTTTTATTGAGGAGAGGCAATCCCACATTTCCAATTCTGTACCAAAAGTGCTGAGAAGAGCTGTAACTGTAAGCAGTAGCAGGATAAAATAAATACTCATCCTGCTTTGAGCATCCATCTTTTCTCTTTTTAGCTGGTTTCAGCTCAGTTCAGCAGAAGACAAACTTTGCCTCAGTGTATTATATTAATGGATGGTTGGATGTATCACATTGATTGGAATGATAGGCAGACCTATTCTGGGACGAAATGTCGAGTGGAGTGTGTTAATAATATTAGGCAAGCTTTTGCTCTCTCTCTTCTCCCTGGTGGTGAAAATAAGCGCCCCACTCACTCCATCTCATCCCAAACCATAACTAATATTTATCATTATCTTCTGTACAGATTGCGTAACTACATATTACTTATTATTTACCGTTATATGATTATTATTATAGTAATGGCTTTCATGATGACTACAGACTACAGAAATGCGTTTGTGGACGACACATAGCACATCAAACACACATGATTCTATTATATTATAATTCTTGCGGGAATTATTATTGAATGCTTGTTTTGTGTGGATGGATTTATCAAGGGCAAAAATCTATCCCAAAGAAAATAACCCTTGTTATTATTGTTGCAGTTGTACTTATATATTAAGTATCACCCGTCATCTCCTCAGTTATTACTAATATTACGAGACATAACTCATCCGTTTATGTAATGCAGACGTACGTATGCATGCCTCTGTGAATGGTGATGTGATGTTTGTGCATCTTATAATATTATATTTATTAGTTACTAGTTGGGCTTAGGTTAGCCTCGTAATTGGAAGAGGGAGCACAGGAAAGGCAAAAGGCAATGATGAGGATCAGCAGATAGATGATCAAGCAAACGAAAAGCATTCCCGAAAGAAATAAAAGGTCGTTAAAAGGCAAGTCAATTTTTTACCAACCGTGCAAGTAACAAACACCACCGTTGCTCCACTCAACTCCTGCTTCATTTTTAAAAGCCTCAAATGAAATGATGTATGGCTGCTCTGTTCTCAATCTTTTTTCTCGATCCGTATCATAATCGGTGAAATACCTACAAAACACCAAATAAAACTGATTCTATGATAGCCTAGTAGAGAAATTTTTATTGTAAATAATAACTGTTCTCAATTTACAATACTGCTTTCTCCTACTCTACCAAATTATTAAAATCTTACTTTGGTACAGTTCATGATAATTTGATAATCTCCATTTCTCACATATCCCCAGGGCTTGATGTTTTAAAACAGCAGAATTCTTCATGCTTACGGGCTAATTTGAACGTAGCTTTTATAATAAGGATAATGATGATAACATTCTGAAAAATACATATGTCAAGTGTTGTTTGACAGTTTATGACCTCTTGGAGCGATCAAGTGTTTCCTTTTATCCTTATTTGTCCACAAAATGCCAAACCAAAACTTGTTAACTCTTCTCTTATCTCACTCTACTCACTCAACACAATTTTTCTTTAATCGAGTGAGAAAATTGAGGCAAGATGATCATTTCAACTGAAATCAACTTCATCGTCGTCATTATCATCGCCAAATATAAAAAAATAATAAAAGAAAATATGATAATAAATAAATATAAAGAATAAAGGAGAGACGAAGAAGGGACAAAGAAGATGTTTATCCTTGTTTCCTATCCTCATGTAACAATAATCTATGTGCATCAACAAATGAGCCAGCTCACCAAAAAAATTTGTTTCGAACGTCAATAATAAATGATTATATTTATATGATGATAATATTGATATTGATGAGGTGTGTGCAACACCTGAGAAAGAGTGAGTGAGCAGAGACTGTGCAACATATTTGTACCAGTTAACAAGCTTTGAGATTATTGTAAGATGTGGACACAAAATAAAATGCCTGTGAATAATAACTCTTAAAATATTTAACCTTTTTTCTTTCTCCACTAACCAACCATTTAGTACTTCATTTGCCAATGATTTACGAGCTGACAACTAAATAAGCATGGAACAAGGGAAAACCGTTTCACAAGACAAAGATTATCATTCGTAATGTAATGCATTGGAAATGCAACGCTTTTGCTATTCTATTGTTTTCTTGTATTGTTGTATTGCTCGCTAGCTTGCGTCTCTCAATTCTTTCTTGGCACTCGTGATAATGATGAGATTTTTCTTTCTCCCCTGAAAACCGTTTTACACTTAAGTTATGTAATGTAATCATAATCATCATCAAAGTGCAAACAAGACAGAGATTGCTGAGAGAAAAAAATTCTGTTTGTTTCTCTTGTGCTGACTGTGAGGTGGAACGAAGCAGAGAAAAATCGATTTGTTCCGGGATTTTATTGGCTGCTTATATTATTGTCAAGTCTTGGGCAAGTGTGAACAAGAGGATTACCTAATGTTAAAAAAGCAATATATTTTCTGATTGTTATTATACCATTACTATTACACTACTATTATTACCGTTTCCCTTCTTTTGCATAAAAAACAAAGAATCTCGTTAGGAAGAAAAAAGAAGCTTGAAGCGAAGAAAATGGAGAGAGAATAGTTATTTGTGAATCCCGTTTTACATATGATATAATATTGTTATTATTTCTTTGATATTAGTGGTACACACACAATTCGCTTTGGCATGGCTTTTTTCGGGAATGAGAATGATGAGGGTGATGATAACAGGAGTCAACAAGCCATACCATCATTTTCTCCATTATCGTTACGTCAGTCAAAGGAAAAGAGCAAAGAAAATGTTCAAAATGCAAATAAGTGTTTTACCACGCACAGTTAAAAAACTTTCTGCTCCTTCGGTATCAAATAAAAAGGAAAGGAGAGAAAAGATTAAGTACGATGAACCACGAACATTTGTATTTGGTCTGTGCTCCGCTTTGGTTTTCGTTGGTGTGTGTGATGTTGGTTGTTGGTGTTGTTGGGAATGAGGTGTCAGCAATAAAACCAATTGTTATTATTACGTAAATTTATGGGATAGCCTTGTTAATTCCTTTGAAAATAAGAAGGAGGAAACTTATTGGATCCTTCTCGTCAATATTCATTCTCTAATGCGTTACTCTTTCAACTTGACTCTCTTCGGAGGAACAGCGGGCGAAAAAGGATCGAGAAGCAAAGAGCAGCACTTTATTCTCACCTCATCTCACCAATCTCTTGGCTTTTACAGTGATTACCTTTGTAATGGATGCTTGTTAAAATAATAATGAAATCATGTGTACACACATATTGTCTGCTGAGTTTGTACTATAATAATATTTGTTGTACTGTTGTATACCATTTGTATTTTAATGATGAAACTGTCTAACTTGAAATCAGCTCTGACTGATAAAATAATGGTAATCTATGCAAAATGTGCCTCCTAACTAAACTAGGCTTTCCGTTTTTATTTCTCCGGTATGTTAAGATTAGAAAAAGATAAGCTGAAAAGTGCTGTCAGCCGCGTGGTATCTTTTCTTTGTTCGTCGCTTCATTGGCTTGTGGAACAATTTATTCTAAACGGTCTGATTTGGAAGATGAAAGGAAGTCATTTTGATTTTTACTTCTAATTGTATTCATTCATTCTGTTTTACTTGTCTAATCAGATGAGAAAAAACTCCAGAAATTCAGAGAATCTTAATTCACACAAGCTTCATTAAAACAAGAAACGTGAGGAAATGGTTTCAGTTCAACAGATAATTATACATACGGAAGTTTAAAAACTGGGGTCACTTGACACCTTTTAAAGAAAAAGTTTAATATAAAACTATAATCGTTTGCATAGATAAACACCAAAATGTATAAATTTTAATTTCACAGAGGGTTGACAAAACGGGACAATGGCCACACACTCTGTGATCATCGTCTGTCGTCAAAAGTTACTTAATGGATTACGGTAATTTTTAGTCACATCCTCTTGTTCTACTACCTTAATAATAGTTGTTCTGTGGTCAACACGACAGATAAGCGCTAATGGTCAGATTAAGTGAAGTCGAGTGAAAAGAGAAAAGTATGGATGAGCAGCCCGGCAGCGGACATTTGTTTCCCGTAACGTGACCATGTCATGCTATCACGATCCTGATCCGCTCCGCTCTAATAATCAAGTCAGTTTATTTAATGGAGTTTCGTTGATTTGTATCAATATAATTGCCGATGAGTTGATCAATCTGATCATTTCTCACGTGTTTCAGGCTGTAGTTGCAATGCATATAAGAAAAGGGGTGGCCTGCTGAAGAAGTTAAAGAGAGAATGAAAGAAAAAGGAAGATTCCCCAGAAATGGCCATTTTTTGAATATTTTTCTCATTCATTTCGTTGAACGCTAGTCACATATCTTCCCACAAAATCTTTCACTGCAATTATTTACTTTTATCTCGATCCTATTTATCCTCTCCGTTTGAAAATGACCAGGCCGTAATCGCGATGCGACTGCGGTCAATCTGGAAAGGATAAACGGAAAACGAGGCAGCTGCCAAAGAAAAGGCATTAATTTAAATAATTAAGAGTACAGTTCCGCTTGCATGAATATTAACTTTGGGCAAGTTCGGGTCATCCTGTGACTCTACCTTCATCAGGTTCATCAGATACAGGAAAATGAGAATGTATGGCTCAGATATACATAAATTGATGGACACCCCGAATGAAACATTGCATTAATAATTCCTCATTATCCGGCATGGACACGATGACATGACATAACGACGACGACAGTCTCCTTCGTCTTCTCTCTGTGTCCCTTCTTCTGTAGAAGGAAAAGAAGACCAGAAGCTTAAAAGTAAGTGAGTAATGCAATAATAATAAAAGTAATGAATGATGCGTGTGCACACAAGTAATTTTGAAACGGCTTCCACTTTACTATTTGAAGCATTACAAACCTGAGCAGCAAGAAGCATTATTTTCCCCAGGAATACCATTCTAAATAGCAATAACGAATAAATGCTCAAGACGTAACTTTTTTAATGGAGGTAAGTCACAGTCATAGTCTCAGTCACGCTGCTGCTGACAAGAAAAGCTGAAAAGTGTCATTTGGAGTTAATGATGCTGAAAAGTCGTCCCGATCTTCCGCTCTATCATCATCGTCATCATTATCATCATCAGGGACAAAGAAAAGGATTTCAATAATAATAAATGATGATAAGCAGACCACAAAAAGGCACTAATCAACAAAACAGGACAAAAGCGGACACATGTATCCTGTAGCAAAGTCAGCTCAAATCAGAGTATCAGGGAAAAGATACATGTAAAAATGCGACGTTATTTGTTTACCTGCCTCTTTTGCTCCTTATTTCTGTGTCCTACCTGCCTTTTCACAATAAATCGTGATTCTCGAAGAAAGATCTGTCGACTTGGGTCAACGAAGAAAAAAGGTAAGAAAGACAAGAAGTTTTTGAGTAAAACTGACTCAAGCTGACTTTTCCAAAGTCATCTTTGTCTTCACTTGCATTTGTCATAATCATGGTTAGTTGATGGCAGTGTGTCCATAAAATGCAAAAATACATATATATTCCAAAAGTGGCTCAGCAGAAACTCGTGACTCTCGCGGACAAGAAAAAATTTCTTCTCTCAACGGGAAATTGAATATTTAAAAGAAGTTAGGTAAAGCACTTTTTCTCAACGAAGAAAACCCTTCCAATCACTTCATCATTTATCATTTTAAGGTAATTTTTAAAATGACGTCGCCTCATCTCCATCTCTCAACAGAGTTTATGTGAAAAAGGGCAAAACGTTATGGCTTCTTTTCTTAACAAAATAAAAATCAGGTAGCTTGTTAAAGGCGTCAAAGATGACAGAAGGAGAGAGAATTTTTCTCGAAGAAGAGTCAAAGGATGGAGACAAAAATTGAGAGTCGACAAGAAGACTACATGGAAGCTGCGGGTGGTGGTTGATAAGTTTGGCTTCTCTTCTGCTCTGCTTTAACTGCAACAGCGTTGTATTGTCGCTGATGATCTCTTTACTAGTGTAAGGTTTCTAAAATTCAAAATTATTATAATTAGCCAAAGCCAATCTATTAATTTCCTGAAAAGAATAAATTCCGTATTATTATGAAGCTCAGTGATCCAATAAAGTTGTCAGCCTCTCCGCACTTCACGCCATGCACACCTCAAAAATAAAATCCATAGCCCGCAATACGTACCAAGGGCATAAATATTTCATTTCATGACTAGAGCATCCTTATCATCCTAATAGCAAACAAGTCAGTTATCATCATGTTATATTTTATATTGGATGATCATATTACCTTGACTGCTCCACACTGTTCAATTCACTCAACTCGCCCAGTGAACTCATCTCATCTCTGCTTGCTCGACAATCGCAAATCACAATATTTAAAGTAAACTGTCAAGCTACCGTACATTTACATTGTCTTGTCTTTCATCATCAGCATCATCAACGTCTTTGAGTGAAGCATGATGGAAATAAATTTATGATTTGCGAAAATTATCTTCATCCTCCTTTTTCTTCTTCAGACAACCACACAGCACGCCATAAAGCAAGTTTGCTGCCAAACTTGACACAATAGAAGCGAAGCAACAGAAAACGTTCTGTGTGTCTACTGTCACTGTCTACCACAGAGTTGAGAACTGTTGCTGTTGCTCATGCTCTTGCCACTTGAACTTACTTTTAACACATCCATAGTTCATATCAACCGTCATCATTTCTGTATTCATTTCATGATTATCCATCCTCCGTCAAACAAAATGCATTATTTTATTACCCTTGTTGTCAAAATTGGCCTGAAAATAGTCGGAAGAATATTCTCTCCTCCATCTCCAATCCGTTATTATTTATAAGAGTTTTTTAAGAGCCTCTGTTCTTATTCTTATGTAAGTAACCTGAGTACAAACTTTCAATTCCTTTTTTAATTGTATTCTTTTCTTTTCTTACTCAATGAATTCGATGATGAGAAAGATTTCTGTATGTCTCCTCCTTCAAAAGTGTGCAAAAAAATAATCATAATTCATTTTTTGAAAGACATGTGTTCATTCATGTTATGCTCATGGTAAGCCATTTGAGAAGATTATCAACAGCAGCTACGCTAGCCCTGGCTATATACAAAGAACAACAATAAAAATATTGTAATCACTTCAACTTTCCTCACCCATCTTTGAACCGTGTAATTAAACAATTACTTATATTATCATAATAATAGCGAGAAAGGCCAAAATTATAGCATAACACATGTCTTAGAGAATAGGTAACTTTATCGCATCACATATCATAATAAGGTATAAAACAACAAACATTCACTGAATATTACCCATAACCCCGATTATACATTATATATCTAACTTGTATTAATATCATGTATCTTCAGCAGTCCTGGCTCTGACACGAAGTCTACTTTGTCCGTCACCATCTTTGTAGTCTCTAATAATTATTTGGGAAAACGTCACCCGAGAGTTGACAAATGGTTTATTTATGAAAATCACTCGGGGTCTGTGAAATTTGATTTGTTTATTAAACTTTATCCATTAAAGTAGGTAATCATTACAAATTATAGTCAGTATAAAGCTATATATTAAAATACTTTCCTGTTGACGTTCTCGCAGTGTGTGAGTGAGTCAAGTGAGTTGTCGTCTCGTTTGCGTTTGTCGTGATACGATCATTATTAAGAAGCAATTATAATTTTTGTTGCTTCCAATAAATCATTTTTCTAGCCTCGAGTTTTTGTTAGCACATGTAGCAAGCATGTAATAACAAAGTTTATTATTTCCTTTTAAATAAAGGGTTTAAAATATAATAATAAATTGTAATTGTTCTCCTTATTAAACTTTTCTCTCTCTTGGTTAACTTAAGTTAGCCTATTAACATGTCAGGAATTGCAGTATAGATAGGGAGAATTAAAACGATCAGGTTTGTTTGCAATTTGCGATCCTTTCTTCTCACATTTAAAAAAACACATTGCCACTTTAATTTGCATCATAATCGTAATAAATGTAATTAGATTTTCTCTGAAAAGTGCATAGGTGTATGTGTCTATGTAGGAATGTATAGTACATTGTACAGACATGCATTCTCTCTACTTATACATATAAAAACGGTAACCCTTCAGTATTTTTCCTTGAAAAAATCCATAATTCATCGTACCCATCACCTGTGACGGAGAGTGACTCAAAAATGTAATAATGAAAATTAATAAGTGAATAATATGTGAGCCCATAAGTCATACGAGAAAACTCACTTATAGTAATAATGAGTGTAATAAGTGTGCATAAGTATAATAAATATGAAGTCTATCATCATAACTTTTCATTCTTCATTAAAATTCATCATCCTCTTCAAGAATGTTAAATAAGAAGAAAAACGCATTCTTTTCTTTTAACTAATGGTATTTTTCGTATTAGAATACAGAAAATGGTGGCGATGATGACGATGTGATAGGTGAAATGATGATAATAATAATGATACGCTGTGCTGTCTGATGGACTTCGTTAACTTGGCTTATATGACTTAAAAACATGATTTTAATTAATTAGTGCACGCTCCAAGTGCACACACACAACTCAACTTTGTGCTTTGCTTTTTGCCTTACTTTTCAGAAAACCATTATTCTTTGATTATGTAGGAAGCTATTTTCCTTTGTTAAACAGTAAATGGAATTTTTGCAGCCCTTTTTATTTATCCTCCCGTATTATTACTAACAAGCTCGTTGCAGAAGAAGAAAGAGGCAATAAATTTCACATGTGAAAAATTAATGAATTTTTGTAAAGCTCAAAGTGAACTCCGAGTCTGTTACATAAGCGAGTCTATTAAATTTTCTACTTGACGTTTTGCAAACCCTTCGTTTTTCTTTTCATTTTACTGAAAAAATTCAATCCATCCAGAATCAAAAGGTTGGTAGTGGCACGCTTGGATTACTGATCATGAGTTTGAATGTATCCTAAGAAGTGAGAAAGAATTATTATTATTGTTTTCAACTTTAAAATTAATTTGTAATTACTTTCAAGTAAAAAGAGTATATTTTTTAAACTACTTCCTGTACACAGACTAATTGAATTGAAAAGTAGTTTTTTACATTTTAAATCAAAGTTTATTTAATCTACCTGAAAATTATTACTCAAAAATTGATTTTGATGATGGGGCCATTAATAGAAAGAGCATGATAGTTTACAAGTTTCATTCCATTAATTATTACAGCTAGTTAAGGACCACAATAACAAGGAAAATGCGGGCATTCTTTTGATGAGCACAGTTAAACTTCATAGCGTGAATTTGCACCTACCACATTACTTGATTCTATCGCTTACCATAATTAACCATATCTTTCTAGTTAATCACTTAACGATGGTGGAGGTGGTTCATTCATTTCACTAGATTATTTGCATCATGATATAAGTGATTTAGGTTTGGAGGAAACCACTTTACTCACACAACAGCATCCATGCTTTCATTGTAGTTTAAGTAAATGTAGTCTGAAGGGGATGCCAATTTTTAACAATGATTTTAAGGGCAAAGCAAAAGAAGCAAAATCTAGGTGTTTTCATAATAAATTCTTTTCATCTTCTTTGCAATTTTATCACAAGATACAAAAAAATACGTTGCAAAATGTATGAATGCATATGCTTATGGAATATCTATTATGATTATTTACTAGTGCGGCCGTTTCTCTTTTCTTGATGCCCATCAATTGCTGATTCACAACTCGTTCTTGTGCTACTAATGAGGTGAGTTGATGTAATTTATTAGGCTTTTATCACTAACTTCCATCTCGTGGACGGAGAACACGTAATATGCACAAGTGGTAATCATAACGTGGAATGGAATCGTCATGTCATAAAAATCATTCAAAGGAGAAGAAAAACTTGACGCAAAAATATGACTATTTCGTACCTATGTATACTCGATTCGTAAAACAAATAGCAAGTTGCATTTACCACACTTACTCCTTGCAAGCAAAGAAAGAAACTTTTATATATACTACGAGTTTTTGAAAAAAAATCAACGATAAGCCTTTCCTGAGAGTATTGAGTTGGTCGTGGTCACATGCGACCTCGTATTTATTTCCCACGTACAGAAAATTTAGGAAATTATCAAAGGATGCAAATTTCAGTTAGAATCATTTTCCTTTTGTGCTACACATCCTTAAAAGTAACTTGTACACTTTAGTCGTTTATATCATTTATCTTAATTGTTAATCTGTGACAATTGCAAAAACAGTATCAACCTACACATTTTTAAATCCTTACAGCCTGTTTTCCATTTTCCAAATTTTTGTAAAAAGTTAAAGTAAATATGGAATGTGGTAAATTAATAAATAACCATTAGTCGTGATTATAATTATATATGCTTATTTAAAGAAAGGAAAGGTAAAAGCCAGAAAACCTATTGCATCGTCATCTTGAAGAGTATATTTGCCTTGCGGAGTTGCTAAACTGCCATTTTATATTTTATTTTTCATCCAGATTCATAGATAGATTCATTGCTTCTGTGAAAGAATATCTAGCAATTAACTAAATAATTATTTGCTGTTCAATGGCAGCTTCGACAAATTAGATTTACCACACAAGACATCAATGAGAGTTTTATGTTTCCCGTTTTGCTACGTTTCGTTCCTCCCAGATTTAAATTGACCATAAAAGCAGAAGGAACAAAAAGTTCAAAAATATATATGTAGTAAAAATTATAATATTCCTCTTGTTAATTACATAGTCCGTTTTCTGGTTGCAAAATCCGAGACTAATTTGTAGACAAATACAAATAAATACATATGCAGATATTACAAAGATCGTAAATATTGAAAAAAGGTTTCGCGTATTTTTTTGCAAACTGAAGAAACGCAATAATAGTTACATTCTGCTACACTTTTATTACTGCAATTACCATCGCCCACAGCTGCGTTTGTCTTCGGCGTACCTTATAAATACCTAATACCTCAAAGCTTTTCTTCTGGTCACAATTATGTACATTTCGACAATGTAAAGACACAAAAATATTGTATGTAGATACTATATAGGCAAATCGGCATATAGTTTATGCCAAACAACAAGGCAAAGTCTGAAATAGTGTTTTTTGCTATTTAAAGCACAAAGAAAATGTCATTAGCATATTAATGGACATTCACATTTGCAGGTTGAACTACATTGAAACAACCATACCTACTTATTTCATTTTTGCAACTTTTGTAGTTTTATCAAACCAAAAAAGATTGAGATGGGCCAGAAAAAAAGTGTTTTGGATTGTGTAAACCAATGATTAGTCGTTGAATATATATTTTAAACAAGAAAAGAATCTTTAACTAATCTTAAAATCTCACTGTTCTTACCCTGCGATTAAGAAAATGGCGCTGGTACGGACAAACTGTTTTATTTCTGCAAGCAAAATAGAAAACTTATGTTTATTTTATCTATTGTAACCTTTTTAAATATGAACTTCTACTAAAAACCTTTCTGACAACGAATAAAATACAAAAAATTAGAAGAACTCTAGTTGATCCATTAAGCAGACTAAATAAACATTTACAATTTGCAATCAATTCATGATTTAAAAAAAAACTGCTTGAGATACATTTACTAAGAAGCAACTCTGTATCCACCAGTTATGAAAGAATATTGAATTCAACTGAAATTAAGTCACGGAAAATTGAACACCTACATTATCAACACAGAAAGTTAATAATTCCTAAAGTAAGTCATTTTCAGAGGGACATTTAAATAAATCAGTCACTGGTAACCCTTTTCATCATCTTGTGAGATGGCGAGTTCCACACTATCGACACTGTAATAAATCTTCATGTACGCATACGCGCAGGTTTGAGATACAATCAGAAATGCCAAATTCAATAGTTTAAAAACAATCAGCGGCGGACATTTTCGCTTATCGGATATGATCGGTTGCAGAACTGGACAATGGCCACGGTGTATTTGAAGAACGCGTTCCTGCCTTTTCTCAATATAGATTGCTATGAGGTGGCACACAATAACAATTCCAAAGAGAAAAAGAGAAATCAGGATACGCTGATGACCCACATTTGACTTGGATCTCGTGACACATATCACTTTAAAAAAATTCAAAAAACGAAAAAAAAGTTATCTTCATTCATTTGAACAAATTTTTGAGGGATACGAGAAAGTTGGGGACTTACATCCACATAAATGTACGGCGTAGCCACTGAGAGCATGAACTAAAAGGTAACTAAATCTTTTTCGTTCAGTAGGTCTCGGATTCCCCAAAAGTAAACCAGTGTAGTATTGATGGTGTTGCAGTAGGGCAGTGATAATGCCACATATAAAATGTTCACCGGATACGTTGCCCATTTTATTGCTCCCGGTTCCAGCAACATGTCCCAATGACAGCCAAAAGCAAAATATATTGATAACAGCACTAGTAACATGTATCTGTTTGAAAAGAAATTCTTGAAATTTGCACCATTGATTTATATGTAGATTGCATAAAGTGAGATACTTACAATTATCCACACACCAAGACCTAAACACTTAATTTGAGGAAAGTCTTTGTAGTAGCGCATTATGAAATCCGACAGCGGAGAAACAATTAAAAATATCATTATACACACATCGCCGTGGCTCACCGCCTCTTTCTGCGGACAATCAACGATTTATTTCCCATGATAAACCTGAATTACTAAATATCAAGAATATGAAGACTCCGAAATAAGCAAACCTTTTCCTGTCGAATTCCATCACGTGCTAGTTCTTGCTGTGTCTGTTGTAAGGGGCCCAAAGTCGTCGTCGGATTTATGGGTTTAAGTGTGGTTGGTATGTTTGACTCATTAATACTTATTTGAGCATCTAGGAAATTCGCCCAAGCCTGGTTACACATCGACTCCCACTCCGCAGCTGTATTCCATGGCTTTGTGCATTTCAAGATTCCTGGAGCACATTGCAGTCTGGTAACATCCTTATAGTACTCGGTTCTTCCGATTCCTTTGCTAACGCAGTCATCGTAATCTTGGTTTATGATTATTGTAGCATGCTTGTCTAGGATCAGCTTAATAGAGTCACCAGTTTCTGTCACTTCTTCGCAATCAGACCAGTCATAGGTTGTCTTTGCATGGTAGGGATAGTAAACTCCGCTGGGGGAATCCAACTTCGTGAGTCGAACAAGTACCTTGTGGTAGCTGTATTTTGAAAAGTCGTCCGTTGCAATGATGCTGTTAAAGTAAAACATGAGAATAACTGGTAATTTAAGGGTAGACTTTAGAGCTCCTGCATGAAGTCATCAGCAGAAGACTGGGGGCTCCACTTACATAAATTGAAAGTAGCAGATTTCTAGACACTGGCCCTGAATCCACCGGAAACCAAACGCGGTCTGTGAAAACGGCTCATTTTTCGCTGAAGCAAAGAACACGTTGGGGTACTGCGGACAAGTGAATGCAAAGGTTAAATTAGTTGACGAATTCAGAAAAATTGACTTCGGTAGAGAACTGAATGACATCACCCAAAAATGAGATTAATCGGTGATACCATGTAAGCTGTTTTAGGACTGTATGAGCAAGGTATCAGAGTCTGGGTTTGCCTTCTTAGTTCCGTATCACTCATACCAGCACAATCCCTGAGACCTTTTGTAAATTCTCCCCCAGGAACTCCCAATGGTCCGATCATTGCCTGAACATAAACAGCTTTAACTGGTTTGCTAAATTCCAAATGATATGTCACCCACTGATGTATTGGATGCGAAAGTTGCTATAAACAATTACAAAATATTAATGAAAGTTTCTGCCTTTTAACTTTCCAAACAAAGAACGTAAAGATAAGCTTACTCTCTTATCATAAGGGTCCTTATAAATCAACTTGACAGTGTACATTGCTCCCTGAATAAAGTCAGTAGCGTGTCATTATATTATATTAAAGTGACTTTCAAAATTACGCTGCGATGAGAACATTCCATTTTCCAGATTACCTCTTTCAACTCGATTCCACCATCTGGAACTCCGATATTTTCAATGTCATCAAAAATCGCCGCCATCTTGTCCACCACCGGCGGGTACTTTCCATCATCCTTTCCCATGCAAATAGGAATTTTCTTTTCTAGTTTATGTCGCTTCTCCTTGAATCCTGTCCACCACTTTTCCATTTTATCAAAGGAGAGACCCTCCGCTTGACCCGTTTTGAAAAATTTGTCAATAAATTCGGCATCACTTCGATTTCGTTTGTCTTCGTTGGGTTCAAGTGGTTCAACAAACGGAATTGACAGAAGCAGAAAGTACAGAATGGTAACCCCAGACATATTTTTATAGGCAAAAATATTCGTTAAATCACCAAGAAATCATCAACAAGAACCTTCAAAATCTGTGGTGCAATGCTGTGATAACAAATAAAATCATCTAGATTTATGCACAAATATTCCTGGATAATCATCAGTATTTTAGTGGCCACGGTCACAGATACGGCCAATCGTGACCAAGGCTTCTAAACTTTATTTTTGACTTTCTTTTTCCATACAGAAAACGACTTTTTGGTTTGCACGGTGGTAGGTAACAAACGTGGAACAAAGATTTTTATTATTTTTATGTTTTGTTGTTTGTCCTGTCCCATGTCCCATCTTGTCCTTTTCATTTCTGTCTGAGTCTCAAAGCTCAAGTTCATTTCTCATATGTCTGCTAGTAATGTAAGAAAATAAAGTGTTTGTTTGTAATAGGACGTGCTCCTTTTCGTAATTATGAGCTGTTATCTGTGAAACAAGCCACAGTCATTAGTCATCGTCATGAGCCAAAGTTTTACCGCTTGTCACTGTCAACTCCTTTTTCTCTCCGTCCTCTTCTTTTGGCTCGGCTCCCAGAGACCAGTCTCATTTTTATAAGAGTAAATACTAGTATCAATGCAAAACTTTTTCATTATACTGGCTACTAAACTACTATCATAATAGTATATTTTATTACAAGTGGTTTTGCATTTGCTAAAGCAAATGCTTTCCCCCAGTTTGCAATAATGAGTGTTTTCGCAGTGTAATGTCGTTTTTAATTTTAATGTGTAAGATTATTAAATCCACATTTTCCCTTTAACTTTGACTTACACAGTGGTCACGGTACCGATGCCCCGTATTTTTAATTTTAATGTGTAAGATTATTAAATCCACATTTTCCCTTTAACTTTGACTTACACAGTGGTCACGGTACCGATGACCCGTTTAGTCAGTCCGACTAGTAAAAATGTCGCATGAAGTGAAAGGAATGTTGTTTGTAAGAGTTTTTATTTAAATAGGAGTTTTAAAAAGGGGAGCAAATTGACCATTGATACTTTTCTTAAGAGTTACCTGGTAAGGTTGGTTATTGGTTTATAAATACTTTTTACTATTTTAATAGGATTACTCATAATAAATTAAACAAATAATGAAAAATTATCATTGGATTAAAGTAAATTGATCTGGTAAAATCTCACAATGCCCCGGGAAAAATGCATTTCTCTCTCATTGTATTTTGTGTGTGGTAGTGAGTAGTTGGTAGTAGTGCAAACAAATCTCAGCTTTTACATGAAACTTTTGATCAAAGCGTAGAAGGAAAAACTGAGCTTGGGTGGTCATCTAGTGAAACGACTGTGAACTTGCTTACTCAAACCCATCTGGCACATGTACTTTAACTGTGTTTCGGTTTTCATTTTCATTCATGTGAAAAAGAGCCAACTCAAATGCGCTCTGTTCCTTTTGTTTATTGTTGACATTTGATGAGTGAGAACAAATGCAAAGCAAAAATGCATTTATGTATAACTGATTTTACAACTGTTGTTTTTAATAATTGACAGTAGATGATAAGGTTCATAGTGTTAATTTAAGTCAAGTCGGAAAAAAGTTAATTAAGCAGTTTTTTGAACTGTGTGACTGTTCGTTTCCAATTCCTAAACATGGATATCGACGATGACGCCGTGACGGATCCAGCTGCGGAATTTGGAGAATTGTTCGAAGGTCAAACTGTCGCTTTTGAAAATGAACTCGGTGGCCACGATGACATTGGTGATGGAATGCGTCTTGCAACTGCCAGTCGCCGATCGTCGCATCCCTCAGATCAGGAGATTCTTGGTGACAACTTACCCTTCGTGCCGGATGACTATTTCCAACAACAGCAAATTGTGGTCGAGGGTGAGACTTCGGAGGTAGGGACTAAATCCACTTCTAAAAGTAAAAAGGCTCCAGCTTCCGGTCCTGAGGGGAAGAAACCTAAAGCGAAGCAGACACCCAAGAAACAACAGCAACAAAAACAAAAGCAAACTCAAAATCAGAAGCAATTGAATGGGTCAGCTTCAACAATCCCAGGTCAAGGTCAAGTTCAAAGTCAACCCATCCCAATCACAGTTCCGGTTTCAGCACCAGCAAAGACTCCAGCAGTGAAAGGAAAATCTCCAGTGAGTAAAAAAGGCAAATCCAAAAAAGCCACTCCAACAAAATCGACCCCCTTTATCAAGAAGGAGGTTCTAGATACACACATTCAGGCACCACCTCAAGGAGCGCTGCTCCCAATGGTGACCATAAAAACGGAGCCCCCTGATTATCCAGTTGCAAAAATCCTTCCTCTGCCAGCCCCTGCAGAAACGCCTAAACCTCCACAAAGTGAAGAACAGAAACAGAAAAAGAAAGTGATGATCGTAAAAGATGTGAAGCATTTCACTATCGAAATCATGGAGCGATACATGAAACGCCGGGGTTTCAAAACTGTAAGTGGAAGAGATGATAAATGATAATCCAGGTAATGTCAATATTTTAATAAAAAATCTTGTTTTCCAGAAACATGAGAAAAAAGGACCAGTGCAAACAATAAAATCAGTGAGCAGAGGGGTATTCGCATTGACCGCAGCGAATCAAATGACTACTGCCACCTCCAGCATTAGAGTGGTCTCATTTGGCACAAAATATGAGCCCGATCTTGTAATAGAAGAGATTGAGAAATTTTGGAAGTTTTACCTCTGGATAAAATGTAAAAGTGTTACAATGAGCTCAGAATTGGTTCCAATGTTGGTTCCAATTCTTCTCCACTTCTACTTCGAAATGTTACACGCGAACCTCTACCCCTTTGCTAAACGAATAATTTTGGAATTTAGCAAAACGTTTCTCCACGAAGACAGAACTAAAGAGCATTACGATCTCATTGTGGCACTGCTGAAAATTAACAATTCGGAAGCAATTAAAAAAGATACTTCACTGAAACCGAGACTTAATAGGAAGTTTGAGTTCATTCTGAGTGAAATCACTATTATCCAGCTACGTCGTTTTCTGGCCAAGTTGGATGAACCGATTCTCATCAATCTTTTCACGGAGCACTTTAAAATACGAACCCGAGAATCCAAAGAATTTTTCGAGAGCTTGATCTGGGAAGATTTGCTGGATTCTGAGGATTCCAGGCGCAGGCGCGTTGAGGGACCTGATTCGGATTCTAGTTCTGATTCAGAATCCGAATCCTCCGATTGTGAGGATGTTTATCAAGTGGGCCAAATTGATGACGATGTGAAGTCGGCAGGGGCGTCTGAATGTGCAACAAATAAAAGATACGTTGATGAGGTCATTGATGAACTGAGAAATACCGTAGAAGCAAATTTACCTGCCATTTCAGTATTTACCACAGGAAATAGGTAAGCTGTCTAAAAATCTTGCTATACTAAATTGTCAAGAACAAGAATGAATATAAACCAGAGTTTGTAACTTTCAACAAATAGACCAATTTCCGGTGCAATCTCCAAAAAGGGCACTTTAATGGCCTTCGGACTTCAGGATGCTGGCATCCGCCTTTACCCCGTTGAAAGGTCTCGGGATATGTGCCAAATGAGTTACGATAGTCCCAGTACTGATGGAGTAAAATTCATTGGTGGACATGCTGGAAGTGTCTATGGTGTACATTTTCATCCCAGAACGAAATTGCTCTTCTCTGCTGGTCAGGATAGTTTCATGAGAGTTTGGGATTTGAACGGTGAGGACCCCGCCTGTAAAGCGGTTTATAGAGGACATTTCGGACCAATTTGGAAGATCGACATTCCTGAATCTGGTTCATTGGTAGCCACAGCTGGATTGGACACCACGGCAAGAATATTTTTACCTGAGAAAACCGAGTTTGTCAGAGTGATGGTTGGTCACTACTTTAGTGTTAATGTAAGTTAGACAAACAAAACTTATCGTTACTTTAATTTACCTTCAGCTGTTTTGCTCTTTTTTATGATTTTTGCTCTTAAAATTGTTACTTAACAGACAGTGAAATTCCACCCAAACGAAGCCTACATTGCCACTGGTTCTGCAGATAAGTCGGTACGACTCTGGTCTGTCAATGATGGTAACATCGTAAGAATGTACACAGGCTCTATGGGCACTGTCAACTGCTTAGCCTTCCATGAGAGCGGAAAGTATCTAGCTGGTGCTGGGGAAGACGACAAAATTATTATTTGGGACTTGGCAAAAGGAGAAGCTTTATCTACATTGAATTGTCTAAGGAACTGTCGGGATCTAACGTTCAGTGGGTACATGCTCACTGCCTGTTTCAGAAATGGTTCCCTACAAGTTTTTAATTTGCGCCCACTTCTTGGTGGCGATGAAGGTGATGCGTTTGAGCAACTGTTTTCTGGATCAGTATCGGCTCCATATACAACATCATGTTTCGTAAAAACCTTGTTTAAAGTTCAGTATCAAGATCCGGGAAGATTATATTGCCTGGGATCTGATCTACCTGTCGAAGAAGACGATTTCATTCGTGTAGATAAACCTACTACGACGGAACCTGAATCTATGTACGATGTACTTTTGGGCACTGAGGAATCCTTGGCTGATGATGCCGCCACCATGAGCTCACCGGCGGGTTCCCTCCCTTGCTCTCCAATGTCATGCCTAGAACCTGCAACTCCAACACTTTTGCATCAAGTACTACAAAATGCTCCTGGTCCTTCTACAGATATTAGCACAAGCACAACTTCCGTTGCCGATGACGGTGGTGACGCAATGGAGACTGATCCTATCTCAGATGTCATTGAAGGAAATGCACCTGTTGAGACAATGATGCTTCAGGAAACGCCTCCCCCGGAAGTTACCGTAGGAGCTTCGCAACCACAAGCGGCGCCAACAACTTCCACTCCGCAGATGATAAGCGCAAGTGATCTGGATGCCGCCATCGCCAGCGTTATTGACCAGAGTGGTTGTGAAAGCTCCGGTGGTACTGGCACCATCACGATGTATGCTTCCAGCTAAAGAAGAAACTCATTGACAATGACGAGATTTTTGTGTCGTCTACGCAACTTCCCTCTAAGCCATTGAAATGAAGAGATTATTTATTCACTTTATATTTTTATACAGTTTTAAAACACGTCCACTCTGTCGCCTGTGTCACTTAGTAAGCTTTATGTAGTAGGTTTGTATTTTTGCGAAATTCCGGGTCAACTTGGTTTGCATTTTAAGTTGGTTGTTTTGTAGTACAAAGTGGTGTAGAGAGTTAATTAGTATTTTTTTACTAACTTCGTATGTACGTTTTGTAAGATTGATTGTTAGTAATAAAGAAACTAGAATTCAATCAAAGAACAAAAATGTCCTTTACTTCTTCTATCCGATTGTCCACCACACATTCTCAGCCGCAGGTGCAGCATACAAACGCCAGTCGGGCAAACACTTTGAACGCCTATCTTTATAAGAATGGTTATCGAATGGGAAGACTGATCGGGGAAGGGTCTTACTCAAAGGTCAGATTGTGCCCACGTAGATCAGACCTTGGAGATGGAGATCGTAACACTAACCTAACCATGGCTTGCAAAGTTTGTTTTTGTTAATAAACTAAATAACGCACGTATTTTCATGTCAATCGTTTATTTTATTCCAACGGATTTTTATAATTCACCAGATAATTAACAAGAAAAAGGCATCCAGTGATTTTGTGAACAAGTTCCTTCCCCGCGAGCTGCAGATAGTGAACAAGGTTAAGCATGTCAACATAAGTTCAGGTATTCGATGTGGTCGAGTTTGATCAACACGTCTACATCTTTATGGACTACTGTTTCAAAGGAGATCTGCTGGAGTACGTGAAGGACCGTGTTTACATCAAGGAACCACGTGGCCAGCACTACTTCCGCCAGATCCTGGATGCCGTCAAATACCTCCACGGCTTGGACATCGCCCACAGGGATCTCAAATGCGAGAATGTTCTACTCACACAGGACGATGAGGTGCGAATATCAGATTTTGGCTTTGCGAGAAGTTGTCGGGATGCGACAACAGGAAGGAGGGTTTTGTCAAGCACATACTGTGGTAAGAAAAATAGTATGACAATTAATATTTTAATGCAATTCAATAATTAATACAACTCAACGTAAATTGAATGCTCATCATTTTTACAGGATCGTGTGCCTACGCAGCTCCAGAGATTTTGCAAGGTACTGCGTACAACCCAAAGCTGTACGACATGTGGTCACTTGGATGCATTCTTTTCATTATGCTCACGGGTCACATGCCATTTGATGAGTCGAATGTTCCAAAGATGCTTCAGAATCAGATAGAAAAGAGTTTGAACTATCCTCAGCAACTTGGTGAAAAGATTTCAGACTCCGCCAAGCAGTTTATTAGGTAAGAACGAAATGATGAAAATAAAAAACCATCGATAATGGATTTTCCAAGACTTGAGCTAAATTGGGTCATTTGAATTGTTGATAGCCATTTGTTGGAGCCCGATGTTACAAGACGCGCAACGATCGAGCAAGCCAGTGCGAACTCGTGGTTGACGCCAAAGAGACCTTACTCAACTAGAAGCAAGAGTTCGCATCAGTCAGACAGCTAGTTTTTGCCTGGCCACCATCATCAACAAGAATTTCTCTTTCCATCTCTTCTTCGTCATAATACCCTTAAATGTGATGGAGAAAGTGCAACAAATGAGGGAGCAATTTACATTCTACGTTTATCTTAAATACAATTCTTACTGCAATATACAGACAATGCTATTATCAATGTAACCGTAATCTTCCAATTCAAGAATTCCTATTTTCCCAGAAAAAGAAACATTCACGATTCAAAAAAAGAAAATTGTCAAGTAAAGAGCACTATAGCCAGCACCCAAGTAATATTTTTGTGTATCGTTAAATGTTCACTGTTAAACTTTATTTCTATCTATCTATTGTTTTGTAAGTTTACATACTTTTCCGGTTGAAATATATATAAAAATATCACGCGAAAGCTCATGTAGTTTATCACTTTAAAAATAATTACATTTCCTAGCGTATATCGCCATCGGTATAGGTATATGATACATCAGATCAGATACCATGATTCAGTTACAGTTACGAGTTTTAACAAAAAGTTACTAAAAATCGACGCGTAACTTATTTCTCTTGTAAATAATCATCCACGTCCTCTGCTGCAGACATAAATATTTTTTGAACAAGGATTGTCACCTTCCCTGTAAGAATGAGGAAGTAATGCATACGGTTAGTACATATCAATTCACTTGATTTTATTATCAAATCTTAGCGAGATAGACTAATTATAAAATAATTGCATGCAATTCACTTACTCGAAAAATTGTCAATGACTGGATGAATATTCTTCTTCTGAACAAAGAGATAGTGAACTGGCAATCCTGTCAGCAGAATGGCTATCGCAATCAGTTGCTTAATGGGATCCACGAACAGAGGTAAAATTAAAAGAAAGACGCAGATAAGACTGAAGGAAATTGGGAAGAACAAAGAAACCTGTTTGGTTGCCACAAAGTCACAAACAACCATTAGTCTTGAGCAATTAGTTGTATCATAACGGAACATATTAACCAACAAATAAATAAATTAAAGTTCAGTGACCTTCATTGGCCTATGAAGGTCGGGCTTCTTCCATCTCAGGTAAAGTAGTCCCAAAGTGACTGCCAAGCTGACCAAACTGTACACAAATGAGTACAATTCAATTAGTTGACTCACTTTAGGAATGGCAAGGTAAACCAGCGTAATTCCGCAAAGGAAGACCAATGCCGGAGTTGGGGTCATGCTCCCGGTGGACAAAAGAGAAAGCATTGATGGAGTATGGTCATTTCTAGAGCCAGCGAAAATCACTCGGGCATTGGTCATAATATGCACGCTGAGGCAGCCCAGGGCTGACATGGCCACGCAGAGGGGCATCAGAGTTGTTCCCATCCATGTTGCTATTTTAGCTCCAAATGTCTATTAGTCATATGTGAAAATGGCATTTAATTGAGCTTTAAGATAGTAAGCATATTGAAGCGATAATTATATGTTGTATAACTTACATTTGCCACAGCCTCTGTAGCCAAAATTTCGGCAGGTGTCAACATTGTAAAATAGGCGATATTAACCATTACGTAAATAAAGGTTACAAGAGGAATCGAGATAAAAATTGCAAGGGGCAAATTCCTAGAAACAAAGGGAATTTTCTCATATTTAACAAATTCACAATAGTGTTCGATCTGGTTCATTAATCTTTACCTGTTAGGATTTTTGAGCTCTTCGGTAACGAAATTGAGGGCATTCCACCCTTCATAAGTGAAAGCACCTGAATAGAAGGCAACTGCAACGGTGCCAGGGTCGTAGTTGGAATTCTCCCAAATGTGTTCGAAATTTTTCACTCTTCCCATGCACAAATTTACAACTCCAGTAATAATGATAAGAACCAGAGCTAAAATCTTGCCAAACATGAAAGCATTCTGAACTTTAGTCGCAATTGAGACACTGTAACAGTTGAGCCAGGTAAAGAAAATGATGACAACTGCAGCCAACAGTTTGATGGCTGCTTCCGGTGCATCGTTATCTGGGAACAGCGGAGAGGTCACGTATTGTGCGAATGAGATGGCTAAGATAGCGTCTGCACCGGGCCTGGAAATGAATAACAGGATTTTATTTAATGAATTATACATTTTAATTTATTTTAATTTAATGGTGATTCATTAAAGGTTACTTACAAAAAGATAAAAACAGAAACCCAAAGGAGCAGAAAGGCCGGAAGACATCCAAAACTCTGGTAGAGGTAATAATAGTCTCCTCCTGACCCCGGGAAGGTTGTTCCCAGTTCTGCATACGCAACTGCTCCCAGAATGCTCATTACCCCGCAGCCCACCCAGACCACCAAGGACATGCCCACGCTGCCCACATAGTGCACTACTTCATGTGGTGTGATGAAGATACCTGACCCAATAATTGACCCAACAGTAATACTGACCGCCTCCAGCAATCCTATCTCTTTTCTCAGTTTGACGAATGAGGATGACACACGAAACGCCCGCAACTGACCCATCATCTTTGTTAGACGTGGAAGCTCCATTATTGTAAACGGAGTTGGTATTGTTATTGGGAGACGATTGCTTTCTTTTACTCATTTTTATACAGATTTTAAATTGAGGTCAAAACTTAAAATGCCGAAGCCGTACCCTAACTAAAGTAAGAAATTTAAAAATAAGAAACTGCTACTGTTTCAGACACAACCTTCCAATGTCACAATCGTACTACACCAAAGTGGAAGCAGTAGTGGGAAAAGAAAGAAGCGTCAATGAAAATGACAGAGGGTAATTAGTGAGCAAATGTGTCTGGAAATGATTAAGAATAAATTAACCGCAAATTATCAAACAGGTCAAAAATTACTAATGAAATCTGGCTCGGCTTGGGTAATTTCTGCGGCCTTCTCTGATGCTCTCTACCCAGCAACTATCAGAAAGCTTCTTCCAGGGAAGCCAAAAATCGTTGTTGTTTGAGTATCGATATCATGGCTATCATGAAGCATACCAAGTAAAAGATATCTCTGCGGACAAAGTATCGCTAAATATAAATTAAGATTGTATTTATTTAAGAAACACATTAATTTCCATACTACATCTTGATTTGCATAGATGAACATCTTAGTCTTAATCTTAATACATACAGGAAAATGAACACATAGACAACAATATGAATATTAAATACTCTTGGTTTAGGCTTTTACAGGTAGTAAGTATTTTTGTCTTGTTCAGTGCTACACCTGCCTCAAATATCGCCTCTGAACACAAAAGGAATGATGATGATACAGTGGAGATGGAATGTTACTGGAGTGAGTGAAACAAAAGCATTACAAATTTACTTGGTTCCATCCACTTATTAAATTCTATTGACATCGCTCATTATTCTGTTGGTGTTAATGAATTTTCAATTCTCCAATTTCTACATCCATTTTAATGCTGATGATAATGCACTGGAGTGAGAGAAACAAAAGCATTACAAATTTACTTGGTTCCATCCACTTATTAAATTCTATTGACATCGCTCATTATTCTGTTGGTGTTAATGAATTTTCAATTCTCCAATTTCTACATCCATTTTTATGCTGATGATAATGCGTACATATGTACATGATCGTGGTTGATGGTTGAGTAGAACGCAACGTCTCTTTGTCTACTTATCGTCTATGAAGATCGTTATGAGCTTTCAGAATTAACTAAAAATCAAAAGCAGCTTACGCTTAGAGTTCATTATCATTGTACTAAACTTTAGGAGGTACAACAATGTTTTCATTTCCCATGTCCCCGTATTTCTTACAACAAAGTGCAACAAATTAATATGAAGTAAAGTTCATGAATTTCCTTCGTCATTTTTACTTATCTAGGTCGCGTACTGCTTTGCCTAAATCTCTTTGGATGAACCTCGTTAAAATTCTGGTCTTGGGACGGAATTTATTTAAGTTGAGAGTTGAATGGCATGCCTCGTTTCATGTAACATTGAAAAGCGGTTAAACAAACCTCCTAGTTTTCCAAATGTAAAATGTTCATTTCCATCAAAATTCTCCGCTATTGACTTCCATAATACGTCAACATTTTATGCAAATATTCCGACAGCTTGACAATCTAGCAAGGACGATTTTTTTACTGATTACGTACCAATGTCAGAATTTTTATTAAATACGTTCACTTAGCATAAATCCATCTAGGTACTTACATAAAAATTCTTAAAACCATTACCGAGTTTCAGTCACATTTTGCACAATTAAAAATCATATTTTTCTCAAAATTAAGTTTGCATTTACATAAATGTCTAGCGAAATAAAATATACTTATTTGTAAATTGAAATCGAAATACTTTTTCAAATTCACATTTGGTTTTGAAGAGTCCGTTAATAAAATATCCGAATCTAACGTAGAAAAGCGCCATCCACGTTGGAAATCAGTAAGCGAGATGCGAAATTATTGAAAGCATTTTAGTTTATTATGGCAGTTTGAAGCTTCCTTTGATCAATCAGCTCGGCAGAGTCTTCCTTTCTGCCACCCTCTTCAAAATCGTCATCTGTGAACGCCTTCACAGCTCCGGAAACCCTTTCACCTCCAGAGGCAATGTTTGCGGAGTACTCTGAAAGCAGCCTTCGAGCCTGTCGTCCCTTTGCATTTTTCCACAGCCAAATTCGACAATCTTTCTTTGACTCAGTTTCCAAAAACTTGTGAATACTCATGGGGCAATGTGGTCCTCAGGAAATTGATGTCGGGCCATTTCAGTTCATCCGGGTTCGGGAAGAAAGGTTGCAGTTGACGCGAAGGCGAGGTAATGAAGTCATCCAAGTCGTCATCTGCAGAAAATCATGAAAATATTAAATAAACTTCCAAAGTCATCTTTTTACTGTTTCTTATTAATCAGTTAAGGGTAATATAAAGTGAGAGCTGTATGCCTGGGTGAGACCGCGGCACTCGCAAGTATGCGTAACAAGGATGGTCTGCGCCCATCAAATGACGACGTGTCCAGTAGCAGATGGCATTGGTGGGACCACAAAGGTCACGGGAGGGGTGTGGCCAAGAGAAAATGTTATGAGGAACTTGATTATGGTGGTGTTGGTACCACTGATAAAGTTGGTGTTGATTGGGCGGGCTTACTCGCCCATGGTGAGGACGGTGGTAACCCATCTCATCTTGTCCATGAGCATAAAACTGATTTGGATTACCCACTACCATCTTCTTGTCACATTTATCTTCTCTGTAGTTGTTGTAATGATAATCACCGGCACCTGGCTGAACACCAGCAGGACTATCGCCGTCTTCGTTATTGTAATTAGAAATACGAAGTCCAGACAATTTTGCCATTACATTCTTAAAAAATGCCATTCCTTTGTACGAATCGTAGACACGTCGAGTACGTTTGAATTGTTTCACACTTTTGGTAGAAAGTTCTCTACAGCTCCCACTTTACACTTACTCTTATCTGTTTCAATGTGGATTTTTATTGCTAGTGTTTTACCTGTTGTTGCATGGTCACCGGAAGTGGGCAGAGTCATAATATCCATGTCATTTCGTTTGGACTGCAAAACGTGGTTGTTTTCGTCTTCTGGTTCATACTGTTCCTGGATGTCCATGAGTGCTTCACTGCCACCGGTCGGGCCAAGTAGATTACTTTCACCTCCGCCGCCTGCAACATTAACATTATTGAGAGGAAACGGGGTTTCTTGTGTCCTTTCCTCATAGTACTCGGAGGGGGTATCATTCCTACCTGAGTTCAACCTGTCACATTTGTAGGAGTACACAGTGGTCACTGTCGGAGCACTCGCATTTTGCTGATAATTGGGAATGGTTTGAGATTCGACACTTTCAGACAAAGGAACTTCTTCGTTGTAGGGCATCTGTCTCTCCGTCTCCACTTTCTCCAGGGCTAAATGAAGGTCAGTGTTGTGAACTACACGGCGGGGGTCAAAGAAGTTGTGCTTATCGTGCCATGTCGTTGTGGGAGGCGGTAGCCTGTCCTGATTAGCATTTTCCCTGTTTTCCTGGGTAGTGGAGAATTTTGTAACCTGCTGAGGCTCATTAGTTTCTGGGTCGAAAACCACTTCTTCCTCGAGGTTGTACAATGTAGTCATTGAGGGATTTTGGTGGTTCAACCTCGAGGCTAAGGAAGCTTCAGTCTGCAGAAGTCTCTCATGGTTGAATACGAGGGAGTCTCGGAGCATCGTGAACGGTCCTTCTGAAGAACTGTGATGGATTGGGGCAACATTAGAGAGCGATTCTAAGCTCGAGGTGATTCCGTCTGAGGGGGAAGACCCGAGGTGGAGATCATTGTGGCGACCTCTTCGTTTGTTCAATTGGGAATGGGAAGGTGGTATAGGACCCATAAATATCTAGTCTGTGATTATGAATCAATTGTTTTCACTTTGACAAAATTTTGATGTCTTATGTCATAAGAAAAATTATGAAAAAATTATTTATGCGAATATAGAAGTAAAATATGCTACGAATTATGGAATTCTCTAACGAATAATTAGACCATGGTCCAGGATAGTAGGAAGTTCCATGACATTTTGATATTTCCATCAAGAATATTTTCTTTTTACTTTTTAATACTTATGGCCATATTCTTAATGACATTTTTTGTAAGTTCAGTGTGAGATCGAACTCACCTTCATTTTCTATTTAGAATATGGCTATTAATATTCGTTCAATTCTGCAAGTTATGATGTAATGCACTAATTTTCCTTTTCATTCAAGTCGTTTGTATGGTGGGATGACAGTGGTTGTTGGGTACGTGGGGAAGTTGAAAAGCGGTCCAATCCTTTGTTGGGACGCTGTGTTTACAGCGCCGACTGCCAACACCGGTGCAAATCTAAACGACTCACGGACCACCCCTCCAATGCCTTCGTTTGCCAGCACTGGATATACGGCTTTGACCAGTTGCGCAAGCCATGGTTCGTTGCTTCCTTCTCTTTCAAACAAATACGAGAGGAACAATGATCTCGTGGTCGACTTTGGAGGGGCCACAGTGGTCACATCATCCTGCCTGGACAAACGCGGAGGAACAACTTTATTATCCTTTTCTTCCAACTCCAAGAAAATTTCGGCGTCAGGAGATTGTTCGGGAAGGTATGGCGGTTGCGTGAGACACAGAGGTAAAAATACTACGCAATATGCAAAGACGGAAATAAAAAGTTTTCCAGACATTTTGTATCACGTCGGGGAATGCTTGATCTGTATTAAAATTCGAGCTACTAACTTGTTCTGTGTTTTCCGAAATTGTAGTAGTAATGTCATACAACAAGTGACTATTTTAGCGCTCAGACAGACAAACGCACAACTTGCATCGATACTTGTACGATAAAGTTTTCATAAATTATTTATGGATGGATTTTCCTAAATAACCTTAATCAGCATTTCACTCTGTTTATAGACGCGAACAATCTTTCTAATGCAATTCATAAAAATCATCATGAATGATTGCAACTCCAATCGTATAATCAAGAGAAAGTTGATAGAGTACACAATTAATATTATTATTATTAGCCTTCTTTGTTTTTTGGAGAACAGACGTATGTAATTAGATGGTATGGTATACAATAAGTATAAATTAGTACTATAACTAGTTTGCTATTCCTACTGTATGGACACATTTATTAAACAAAGCTTTTGAAGCAAAAATGTACACAGCGATAAACGCTTAAAACGTGAATTTTTTAAATTATCTGTTAGCGACTGTAAGCAATGTTCAAGGTTAAATGCTAAGCTAAAATTATTTTATTACATACACTCAATGCAAAAGACAACTTTAAAAACATTTTTGTGACTTTTGAAAGAACTTTTTTAAAATGAACTTAAGAACTGACTTCCATTCCAATTATTTTTAAGTTACAATAATAATAACGTTGTAGCATTAATGAATAGCAATAAATTAGCATAGATTTAAAATAATTTAATAGAATTTTGTATAATGAATATGTGCACACTTTGCCATACGTATTTCTATTTGCAGTGATAAAATAATTATTTTGATACTGTTGCAGTAAAATCACAAACACATAGCATGTTAATATAAAACAAATGAACTTTTATCCATACCTCAGAAGTGGTTTTAAATTTTAAATTGCATGACTCGCTGTGGGATTATAATACGACAGACTGTTAAAATTGGGCCATAAGGTCTAAATATTTGGTAGCTAATATTGATTGATTTGCTTGGTGTGGATGGCTCGCTAAAATTAATAAAAATTCTTACGCACAATTTACTAATCTAATACATATTGTGTCCGAGCTTTTTAATATGCAACGCAATAATTATCTTTTTCTTTACGTCTCCGCCTTTCTAGTTTCGATGAAATTTAAAAAGTCAAAGTTGACATAGGTTTAGTTGTTTGGTTACTAATTACTGTGCTCTGGTAGTTTGTTGAAGTTGGATAATTTTCTTTGACTCGGTGTCTTCACTTTTATAGCGCCAACTGCTTCATTTGACGGACCAAAGTTTGGATATCCCACAAAATTACTTGACCATCAATTGAAGAGGAAGAAATTTTTAAGGCATTCTCTTTTGAACCAGAATGTATTTTTAAGGCTGTAATCGCATTCTGATGTTGCGAATCCAACTCCATCTCCTAAAATGCAATAAAATGCGATATTATATCCATCCAGATCCAGGCATTCTTAGTTTCGACTTTATTTTTTGTTATTAATAGAGATGTCATACCTCTTCATTTATGACTCTTGCATGTCGATCCAGCGACTGGAATTTTTTCATAGCGGAAAGTCCACCATGTTCTTTCCTTTGCTCACCTTGTTGAACTTTTCCAACACACTGATACTACTAAGCTCTCTCCAGATTTTCCAACCTGAAACATCATTGGGGTCAGTTGGTGACCTGCCGCTACAATTCGATTTGGTGTCACCCACAAAAGGGTCAAAAATGGAAGAAATGGTGTACGAAGGGTTTGTAATTGACCAGTCTCACCATCCATTACGGATATTGTTGAATCGTGGCCGGCCTAGTTTTTTTAAATAAAAATAAATTGTGTCTTATTAAATAACAAAAGAATAAACAATGCAAAAAACACAAAATAAAAAATTAACATAACACACATAAAAATAGAGAAAAAAATTAAATTTTGCTTACCCACGCTAATTTTGTCCCATCATGACTGAAAGAAACGTCGTGAACCCATCCCCCTGAACCAAAACTATTATTCATTTCTGTCATAAGATTTCCCAGAGGCATTTTCGATCCCCAGCAGGTTGACTGAGGTTTATCTTCTATATCTTTAATGTATGCCGAATATATGCGTACCTTAAAGGAAAAGAAATGAAACATGAATGATAATAATGTGCAACGGTAGATTATGAATATTTTTTGTTTCCCTATACACTGCACATCACAGACGCGATGCTTACTTTAAAGTCAGTTGACCCTGCAGCTAACAGAACATTGTTAGGGTGCCAGTCGATTGTCGTCACAGTGGACTTAATTGGCTTCTTTATGTGTTTCGAAACCCACCAGTCATTTTCTTGCTCGAAATAGCAAACCTTAAAAAAGAAGAATTACAAGTTTCTCTATTAAAATGTTTCTTTCTACCCCAAAAACAATTTTTCCGTTCCCAATTTTATTTTCCCCACTTACAGAAATCAGCCTTGCTCCTGAGCCCACTGCAAATTTGTTTTCCAGTGGTGACCATTTGACACATGTGGCAGCTCTATTTATTCTCAAAAGTACCAAGGTGGGTTTCCACTTTTGATCCGGCCCGTCTTGAGACCAGACATAAGCGTTTCTATCGGAGGCGCATGTGACAATGCGGTTTGTTTTCGATCCCCAGTCTATACCGGTAACTCGGAGGTCATGTTGTTTCAGAACGTCAGCGAGAATCCAGTCATTTTGTGTTTTCCTGTATATATGCACTTCCGGGCTGTTCGGTGATATCGCGATTTCTGTCAAACAACAACATCATTTCTCTTTTATAAAAAATATTTGTCACTCTTTAAAATGAAACTTGTTAATTACGACAATCTTACGAGTTCTGTCCTTATTCCAGGCATGACAGGTTATCGGATCTACTCCGAAAAAGGATAGTCTCTCCACCATCCTTATTTAAAAATTAGTTTACTTCGGCGGTATTCTTCAGTGATGCGATCTACAATTTCTCCTTATTTCCTCTCTCCCGGTATGAATAATTGCACACCCCAATGTCACCTTCTCACAAAATCACTCCACTTTAACTTAAAACATCACGATTATAAATAACTAACTCTGATCATTAAATACTGCACACTTAATCAAACTATATTTTTAATGCACTCTAAATCCGGCTTCAGAGTGCTTTTGCAAATATTTTAAAAGTACCAACCAATTAGTCAATTCACTCCCGTCAGCTACTAACTAACTAAACAAGTGAATTTATTAATTAAGTCCACAATTACTTAATTGTGAATTGGAATTTGGAATGAGTTGTGAACGGATATTTGTCATCCGTGTCCGGTATAACAAAGTGTTCATTAACATAATTTTGAGTCAGTCAGCCTTTAAGTGCACTTGACATGACAAGACAAACAGCCTCCTGCAGCGCAATACCTTCCCATGTAAATCTCTATTTAACATTCTGCTTCACATTGCGGGCATCTCCGTCTTATCCTCGCTTTGTTTCTTCCAATCATCCATTTTTGTCATCATTTTCCCGTTTTCTCCTTTCTTAGGGTGTGACTGTGTGACTGTGCACGGGCAAAGGCATTGAGTTGAGTGAGAAAACCACAGCCGAGAAAAAGCATCTGATTCGCTGTTACCGGACCGAGGCGCTGTTTTCATGCACTTTCTGTCATTACAGCAGGAAATGGAAATGGCACTCAAAAAGCAACTAAACGTTGAGGTTGGTTGAACGCTGCTGCATTGTTGCATGCAATTAGCAACAAAGTTTTAAGTGGTGTTCGAAAAGGGGTTCGGGAATGTGGATTTTTTCCAAAGATGTTGCAGTACGAAAATCAACTTCTTCTGGACGCTGTCCAGGAAGAAAATCAGCTCTTTATTGTGGCGAAAGGAATACCGATGGAGAAGGTGAGAGACATAAATATTCGATTTTAAATATTATTAAGTTGACTAATCATGAGTCATGACGGGTTCATTCTGAATTGTGGAACATTTTATTTTGTTGTTTCAGGCGATGACAAACATTTTGAGCACTTATGCTTGTGACACAAATCTTGTCTTTGTCTTGTCGGCTTCCACGAGTGAGGAGCAGTACTATTGGGAACGTTTGTGCGGAGAGAAAATTTTATCGATAACCACAGAATTTTCGGCAAACGACAGAAAGGAGCTTTATGCAAAAGGCGGTGTGTTCTTCATCACTGCTAGAATTTTGGTTGTGGACTTCTTAAAGCAGGTTGTGCCGGCAGATAAAATCACTGGAGTGATTGTGTTTCGAGCTCACCAAGTTATTGAGTCATCGCAGGTAAGATTGACTTTAACTAAGACTAAGGTATTATCTAGAGTATGATAACAAAATGTGTATGTTAATGGAGTTGGAATTGGTTTGTTGTATAGGAAGCCTTCATTCTTCGCTTGTATCGTTCCAAGAATAAAACCGGATTTATCAAAGCCTTCTCTCAAAACCCCACCTCTTTTCTTCTTGGCTACTCGAAACTCAACAGAATCATGCGATGCCTTTTTCTCGCCAACGTGTCCCTCTGGCCGCGATTCCATGCAGCAATTAAAGAGTCGTTAGCGCTCCCCACCGAAGATGGTTCACCAGATGTGGTGGAAATTCAATTGCGGTTATCCGAGGAAATGAGAGATATCCAGTCAAATCTTTTAGACCTGGTCACTTGGACAGTTAGTGAACTGAAACGGCTCGTTCCTGCTCTAAATGATGAAGACATTGCAGTAGAGACTGCTTTAACAAAAGGCTTTGAAAAAATTGTGGCTGCATACGTCGACCCAGTTTGGAACACAATTAATTCTAAATCGAAAGAACTTCTCAACGATCTCAAAGTTTTCAGACTGCTACTCGCCCATTTAACCAAATACGATTGTGTGTCATTTTACTCTACACTGTGCACCTACACATCTCACGAAGCCGCATTGAAGTCTTCGTGGGTTCTTACAAAGTCTGCTGAAAACATAATCCTGTCGGCAAGAAAGCGAATATTTGATTCCAGTTTGTCGAAAACAAATCAAAAGTCTTCCACGACGGCTTCTTTTAAACCTGAGTCTCATCCTAAGTGGTTGGCAGTTGGAGAGATTCTGGCGGAAATTGCTATAAAGAAAGAAAAGTTAGAGAAAGAGGAAGGAGGTGAGGGCGAAAATTTTGCAGCCAAATTAAAGACATTAATTTTCACTGAAGATGTCAAGTCTTGTTACATTCTACGAGATTACTTAACTCATGGCAGCGAAACCTTACTCGCTAAACTTATTCGACACAGTGAAAACATACAAATTGATCTACCACCTGATTTGCTAGAAAAATTAACTAAAATGAATCAGGAGAGAAAAGCAGCTAGAAAAGCTGGAAAGGGAAAAAATGACTCAGATTCTGATGATGAAGGTGTCGCCGATAAAACTACAGAAATTCAGGTCACCCTCACTCAAATAGAACGGAAGTATGTTGATGTGGAGTTTTTGCAGACACCAGTTTTTATTCGCCCTTACCGAAGTATGGGAGATACGGAGGCTTTTGGCATAGCCGAGACTTTAGAAAAGTTGAAACCCGACGTATTAATTCTATTTGATCCAAGTGAGTGATTTCTTCAGAAATTTTACACAAATTGAAGAGAATCATAAAGCAAAGTTGAATTTGTCCTTTTATATCGTTTTTCAACAGATCTGGAGCTTGTAAGAAACATTGAAGTTTATCGAGCACGAGTCGGCGAGAATCAGAAAGTAGCAGTTTACTTTCTATCATTCCGTAACTCTGTCGAAGAACAAATATATCTCACAGCCATTCAAAGAGAAAAGCTGGCATTTGAAAGGTTGATTGGAGAGAAGGGATCAATGTTAGTTCCGGAAGAACGAGAAGCGAAGGACGAATTAAACCAGGACTTATGGAGAGATCCGAGAAAAGCAAATGAAACCGTTAGTACAAGTGGCCAATCTAAACGTAACATGGAGGCGGAACAAAACAGTACGTAAGGTGTAAAATACGACCATGCTTTTAAGCGACTAATTAACTTTTCAAATGTGCTTTGTTTCGTTATCATAGCTCAGCATGTCATTCTGGTGGATATGCGCGAATTTCGATCGGAACTTCCATCCCTTATTCACAAGCGAGGTATTGATTTAGAACCATTGACGCTGGACGTTG
>VYYJ01000809.1:0-43569 GCA_021029165.1 Cyphoderus albinus
ACAAATTTGAAAGACAGGAGGCGGAACGGATCATGGCCGAAAATCAGATGATGCTGCAGAGAGAAAAGGAGCAGTTGCAGGCGGCCGCTTTGGCGCAGCAGGCGCAAATCCAGCAGCAGCAGTCCCCTCCTCAGATTGGAGATACGCAGCAGCCCTTAACGCCGCAACAGCAGCAAGTCGGAATCGTGTCCTCAACTCAAGTTACCCCTGCGTCGTCCCTGCTTGGCACTCCGGTTTTAACAACGCCAGGCTCTGCTGCTGGCGCTGGTATGATTGATTCGACCTCGACATCGGAGATGGGCAATGGAAAGAGACCAGTTCGCCAGAGAAAGTTACCCGCGCATCTAGCCGATCCGAATTATTTGAGTTTGGAAGACGCCACCTCCGCAGTGAAGGAGGCGACCAGGAGGTCCTCGACTCAGCAAGACGTGAATCACGTGACCGAAGAGACTGCTGAGGCTGTTGAAATCCCCATTGAACCACTGCAACAGGAGGAGGAACCCATGGAGGTGGATGAAGCCCAAGAAGAAGATGAACAGCAGGAGGCAGGAGCTGCGGAGGGTGACGAGGAAGAGGAGGAGGAGGACTATACGGAGGACGATCCCGACCGACTTTGGTGCATCTGCAAGCAGCCGCACAACAACAGGTTCATGATTTGCTGTGATAAGTGCGAAGAGTGGTTTCACGGCAGTTGTGTGGGCGTGACGAAGCAGCAGGGGAAAAAGATGGAGCTCTCCGAAATACCCTGGCACTGCCCCACGTGCAAGAAGGAGCTAAAAGAAATGAAGCTGCTGGAGAAGCAAAAACAGAAAGAAGAGAAAACGGGCGCTGGAAGAGGAAGAAAGTCATCCACAGCTGCGGAAGTAAGCTCGGGGAAGCAAGGTCAGAGTTCACCTCAGAAGCAGAGTCAAAGTCCAAGCCAAAGTGTAGCGACTCCAAAGGTGGCTGTCGTTATTCCATCCAGCAAGCAGACCCCAAGTTCAGGTTCGAATTCCACTTTTACGTCGGCTTCAGGAAGACCTGTGAAATTGACTGCAGCCGCGGCGGCGCAGAGAGCGGAAGCAGTAGCGGCTGCGAGCATAGCTGTCTCCGCGGAGCCACCCAGCAAAATTGCGGCTGCTGCAGCAGCCAGGGGACGGGTGGGCAGGCGGAAAAGCGAAAGGGTGGAGCAGGAGGAGACGACTGGATGTGTGATCTGCAAGAAACCTGCTAGAAGTGGCTCGGTGTACTGCAGCGATCTCTGTGTGCAGAAATACGCCGAGTCAGTGAGTCCGTCGAAAATGTCGCCAAAGGATAAAGAGAAAAGTGCTTCGCCCACTTCGACAACGCCAACGCCGACGACTCCGTTGGATGGGAAAAGTTCTCCGGGAAATGGTCAACAAGCTTCAAAATTAAAAGTGTGTCAAAAGTTTAAAATTAAAAATATATCAGATAAGTTTCAATTTAATAAATAGTTATAATAATTTTCTGTTTACCTATTTTTTTGCAGCGATCCCAGTCAAAGCAGGACGCTCCAGACCCAATCTTCAATTTCCACGTGATCAAGGAGGGCGCTTCGGTGTCCACTGAGGTGGTTCCGCATAAGCAAAGACAGAAGGAGTTGACTGCGTCCGCGATTCTCAAAGCTCAGAAGGAGAAGGAACGAACGACTGCGCCTCAGAACTGCCGCTACTCCGGGATCTTCAGCTACTGCGACGTCCTCGTCTTCGAGTGCTCCAAAGGCACCATCAACTCCAAACACACTTCAAGCACTGCCCACGGTGCAGGGAATCAGTCCGAATAGCGTGAGCGCGATCGTGAGTTCGAGTCCGACGATAGTAATGAAGAAGGTGGACGCGCCGAAAATTTCGAGCTCCCAGGAAGGAGGGGATAGCTCAAAGAAGGGTATGATGATGAATGCTGCTATAGCTGCTTGTGCTTCCGCTTCGGATTTCGAGCAGGAAGCGACAGTTTCCTGTAAGGGTACTTTAACCTGAGAGATGAGTCTTTTGACTGAAAATAATGAAGTATTTTTTGTTTTTGTTTTTTAGCTGATGAGAAAACGAGTGAAAGAGTGAGGACGAGTTCGTTGTCCTCAGAAGGTCAGAGAAGCAACAAGTCGAGTTCGTCATCGGCAAGCTCGGGTGGAAAATCGGCATCTACTTCGACCAAGGAGAAGGAGAAGCAGTTGGAACGACGGGACTCGAAGCAGGACCTTACGCAGAAGGTTGATGGGGCGACGGTGAGCGAGAAGCAGGTGCGCGAGAACATGCGACAGGGCCTGAAAGACATTCTGAAGAAGCGGTGCGGGGGTCTGAGCTCCTCCGAAAAGAAGAAAATGGAGTCGGTTGGAAATTCGGCGGAAAGCGTGAGTGTCAAGGTGGAGGAGGAGCTGGTGGCACTGTTCAGCGGGGCGAATAACGCCAAGTGCAAAAACAAGTTCAGGAGCATCTGCTTCAACCTAAAGGACGAGAAGAATAATTCTCTGTTTAGGGAGATTCTCTTTGGCCATATTAAGGCGTACGACCTGGTGAGGATGACTGCCGATCAGATGGCCTCGTCCGAGTTGGCGGAGTGGAGAAAGCAGGAGGAGGAGAAAGGGCTCGAGGCTATCAAGCGCGCCGAGTTGGAGAAAATCGCGGAGGCGAAGAAACAGGAGCTGCTGGACAAGGGCGTGGAGGACGCGGTGCAAGTGGCAGAGGAGAGCAAGCCGCTCGACATTAGTGATATTATCATCGACCCCGAGAAAGACGCGGAGTCGAGAAAGGAGAAATCTCACAAGGAGTCGAAAGACAGAGAGAAAAGTGACCGGCATCGCAGAAGTGACAGACACAGTAGCAGCGGCGGTCATCATCGAAGCAGTGGCGACAAAGAACGCGAGTTAAGGAGCAGAGATCGCACTGACAAAGATCATAGACGGGAGAAAGACAAAGAGAAGGACAAGCACAGGCACAGTGGTGATAAGGAGAAAGATAAGGAAAAAAAATCTGACAAGGACCGGCACGGAAGTTCGAGCAGCAGCAGCAGCAGAAGACACCGCTCGTCCCATCATGATAACAAGGAGAAAGATAAGTCGAGGAGCGAGAGCAGCAGGCGGAGTGAGCGCCACAAAGAGTCTGGTTCGAGCTCGTCCAAGGATAAAGACAAAGACAAGGACAGCTCGTCGAGCTCATCGTCATCGTCTAAGGTGAAACTTGAGAGTGGTAGAGAGAAAGAGAAAGAAAGTAGATCTGATAGAGAGAAAGAAAGAGAAAGGTCGAGCAGGCACACTCGGTCTAAGGTTAGAAATCTTTTTGTTTTGTTTCTTTTTGCATTTTTTATTTTTGCAATTTTTTATTGTACATACATTTTTTGTTTTGTGAATTTTATTGCATTTCTTATCAGGGAAAATGAAGCATTTAAAAAAAGTGTAGGAAAGGATTGATTAAAAGAATTTTTTTAATTTTAAATTTTAAAATTTGTTCTTGAAGGATTCTGACAAGGAGAAAGAGCGGCTCCGGGATCGTGAAAAGTCGGAAAAGAAGGAAGGAGAGAAGGAAAGGGAGAAAAAAGAGACTGAGACAGCAGTGACAAAGAGCGAGCCAGATGAAAAGATTACTAAAGTAGAAAGTGTAGCGACCACAGCAACACGTTCTTCGCCCACGACAGTGACGACCACCACGATGACGAAATCATCCTCGTCGCCGATAACCACTCCAGCAACAACGATAACGTCAGCGGCGTCTGAGAAAGTGGAAAAGGAGAAGAGCCAAAGTGAAAGCCAAGAAGTGCGTCACTCATCGATCGACTCGGAGCAGGAGCTGCCTTCGTCGACAATAAAGACACCGGATTTCACGGACGAGTCAGGTGGAGGAAAGAAAGAGGGCGAGCCGGTGTTCCAGAGCACGTTGCAAATGGCGGACGTTGGGGAGTTCAAGGCTAGTTTCTACTGCATTTCGCACGACGCGAAGAATCTGAAGGGGGCTTTGTTCCCGGACAGTCCAGTTCCACTGGTGGGCAGAATCAATCCTCAAACTGTGTACGACTACATCGACAAGATGAAGAAGAGCAAGGAGATCCTGACGTTCCGGCTGACTCCGGCGACGGCGGCGGATGCGGCGGGCTACATGAGCTTCTTCACGTATCTGTCGAGCAGAGGCAGGCTCGGAGTGATTGGAGGCATTTGCCAGCCGCTCAAGGATGTGTACCTGATTCCACTGGATAAGCACGGTCCGGTACCAAGATGCCTGTTACCCTTCAGAGGTCCGGGGTTGCCCAATGACAGGACGTTGCATTGTCTCTTGGCTGTGGTGACGAGACACGTGGTGAGTGATGGAGCAAGTCTCAAGAGAAAATTGTCTACTTCGAGTGGGTTGGACTTGGGAGCCAAGAAGAAATTGAAGGGTGCTCAGGGACAGCCTCACGAATCTAGGGTTTTGAGGAGTGGAAGCAAAACGAGCAAGAAGAGTGAAGTGTTGGACGTCGACACCCCGCCGTCGGCGGAAAAGGCGGACGATAACGAGCCGTACACTCCGTGGGGCGAGGATGAGGAGGAAAGTGGAGACAGCGAGAAGGGAGCGGCATCTACTCCGACCGTGACTGTGACTGCGGCGCCCGCTGCAACAGCATCGAGTCAGGTTGAGACTGTTCAGCCTGTTCCTGAGGTGGCGGAAAGCAGCGTCGCAGTGGCGGTTACCTCCGATTCTGTGGCGGAACAACTGAGAAGGTTGGATCAGCAAATCATGTTCGAGAAGCAGAGCATCTCGTCGATACTCTCGGCGACGCAGAATATCGTGGGCATTCCAGGTAAGGTTCAGCAATGTGATAAATAATAGAAATTGAGATTATGCTGTTTTATTAACAAATCAAATAATTATCAAGCCTATATAGTTGTCCTTGTCACTTTGTCAATGTCAATTGTGATTTTTTTCTGACATGCCAAAATTGTCAATAAATGCTAAATGCCATGACTTGTCTTTTGCATATGAGAGAAAGCGTAATTTAAATAGTAAATAGAAAAGCCTTTGTGAGAGTAAACAAAACACGGTTAGCCGAGGTCATCTAACAAGTAGACTCATAATTATATGGTAGATCGCGTCGCTTTCTTCATGAAAAATGACGATTCAGATTATTGTTAAATCGATCATGCTATTTTGCCGGTAACACAAAATCCGAATATCCAATTGTTTCGGTGATACAATTAATTTATGAAGTTAATACGCACTAACAAATATATAATTAAAAATCCGTTTTAGTTCAGGTCAGTTTTTCAAGAGAATGGCAATTGTACAATGTAATTCTGAGTCTTCTTGTAAGATGACGACTCATCTTGTTTTTTTTGTTTATTTACGTCTTATTTTGTATTCAATCAAAGCCATTATTAGTGTAGCATTACCATTACGTCATTACAGCTGAATGCAAAGGTCTATTTTAATTTTTTTAACTGATGTGACGAAGACGAGTTGAAACGCGTCATATTCTCTCTATAAGCAAGATTCATTTGCATTCGCCGCGCCGATTTGGGCTTTGTATAGAATAGACTAAATGGTGAGCATTTTCAAAATGCCATTTTTCACTAGTTGAGCAGACACTTGTTAAGACAGAATGTCACAGTAAAGACTTGTCACACTATGAAAGAAACTCAGGTACAATTGTTTAAGGAATGCCAGGAAATTGTCAATCACAAATACATTTCAAATACACGACAAATCGACATTTCGACATTAGAAAAGTAGGCAGGGCGTATCATCTTGTCAGTGATATTAACATGGACGATACTTAAATTCCAGGGCTCGATGGTGACTTTGCAGAGGAGGACCAGCAGCAGCAGGCTGTGAAAAATAAGGAAGTTGCGGTGACCTCGGCCAACTCGGCCACCACTTCTTCCAGCTTTTTGAGATCCGCACCCAGTGCTTCGTTGACAACGTCCACGACGGTTACGCCGGCGGTGACGACGCCGCAGCAGGTTCCGGGTTTAAGCAGTTTGGACCCCAGATCAACGCGAAGTCGGATGTTCCAGAGTCAGCCACAACCGTCACCTCCTCCAAGTTTGTCGATGCCTCCCGTCTTGGTGGTACAGAAGCCACCTGTGGTGACCAGATCATCACCGCCTCCACCAATGATTCCGGGATTTGATAATCCAGGCGAGGATCTGAGCAGGGACGATTCTTGCAGCCCGCCGCACCTGGAAAGGGAAATGGACAATGCAGAGATGGAAACGGGAAGAGGGAGAAAGAAGGAAGAGGAAGAAGCGTATTCTCCTTCAGCAATGGATTTCTCCGACTCGGATGATAAGGATGTAATTGTGCTGGACAAGGAGGACGAGGACGTTGTGGAGGTTGGCCGGAAAAGTTCGGAGGTTTCGAGTCAGGAGGTGGTGATGATGGAGGATCCCAGATTGAAATCAAGCGTGACCGCCGTTCCGCTTCCCAGTGCTGGACAAGGAGGACGAGGACGTTGTGGAGGTTGGCCGGAAAAGTTCGGAGGTTTCGAGTCAGGAGGTGGTGATGATGGAGGATCCCAGATTGAAATCAAGCGTGAGCGCCGTTCCGCTTCCCGTGCCACCTCCGGTGGTTGTGGTGAGTGACAAGGGTGACATTGATGAAAGACAGTTGACACTGGCGCCACCTTCGTTGCCTCCATCTTTGCCGTTGATGACTACTCCGCCTCCTGCAGTTGTTCCGCAGTCGTGTGGCGATATTGACGAGAGGATCTTGAGAGTGGAGCCGGAAATGACAGCAGCAACTGCCACGGTGGATTCGGTGTCACCTCCAATTCTGGTGGAAGAGAAAAAACAAGAGCAGGATAATATCAGTCAGTTCGCGAGTCTCGTGGATGATAAGCAAACGGAAGAAATCAAAATCATTCTGAGCAAGATCAAGACTCCAATGATTGGGGGCGCTCAGAAAGTGGAGGTAAACCAGATGAATGAGGACGGCACTATGGAGCTGACGGATGAGCACTCCGAGCCACCGCCACCAGGAGAGGATCCACCACTACCGCCGTTGAAGGCCGTGAGTCCACCTCAGTCGAAAAATAAGGTGTTCGAGGATAGTCCGTTCGAGAAGCCGGCAGTGAAGATGGGTGGAGTGGGTACGCCAGTCAAAATGAAGATCAACATCAACTTGAGCACGAAAATGTTGCCGAAGGCGGCTGGAGTTGACGTTGCAGAGAATTCAGTGACTCCTTCACCTTTCAAGGACATTGATGAGAGAATCCAGAGTTCTGCTGCGAAGGAGGTTCCAGCTTCAGTTTCTCAGCCATTGGAAGGCTCTGTGACTTTGCCTCCCGTGGACTTCAAGTCGGTGCCGCCACCCAGTCTGATGCCAACAATTCCAAGTGTGCCGGTTCACCTACCGCCACCTCTGCTACAGCCAGTTCAACCTCCACCGAGTACCACATCCGTTGTGATCAATCTGAACGTTCCTCCGCCACCGTTTATTCCAGGATTGGGACATCCTCCTCCACCACTTCCGCCGTCATCGGCCATCAGGTTTCCTCTGTTGACACCTACCGCGAATGTTGCAGTGCCGCCGCCTCCAATACCCCCGCCCTCGATGTCACAACAAGCGCCAGTTCCAGCTCAGCAGGGCCCCGGATTTATGCCGAGAATAACGTCCTCACCTTCGAGACCGACGGCGTCCTTTTCATCAATAGCTGTGGCTGGAGCAGGGCTGAGATCGAGTCCTGGAAGGAGGGATGAGGATAGGTCAGATTGGGACTCGGGGTCGGAGCTGAGAGAGACTCGGAGTGGAAATTATAATCGGCGACGGGAAAGCAATTGGGACAGGGATCGCAGGGGTAGAGGGGGAAGAGACGATAACCGAAAGCGTCACAGGTCACGCTCCAGAGGAAGATCCAGGTAAAAATATTATTTAAATATTAAGTAAATTAGTTACAACTAGAGACTAAATTATTAAACTTGGATTGATTTGAAAAGGAGTCGCAGTCGCAGCAGGAGCAGGAGTCGGTCCCGAGACAGGAATAAGCGGAGACGTCGTCATTCCCGATCCAGGTCACGTTCCAGATCACCCCCGAGACGATCCTCAAGACGAAACCGTTCCAGAAGCCGGTCCAGATCTCCGACTCTTTGAATTTTATTACCCGAATCAGGACTAACACGACGATACGATAATGATAGAAGATTAAAAGCTGGAATATAATTAAGTTAGCAATTTAATGCATTTATCTCAAATATAAATATTTATACATACCTCCAATTTTATCTGCCATTTTTGGTTCAAATCTAAAAAGCTAATGATATTTAAATGTAAGTTGAAGTAAATACTACCGAAGATTGTTTATTGAATTTACCGATCTTGAAGAAATTTATTAAGGTTAATTAAATTACAGTGTCCACACTCCACACCGAAACAGTGATTTTATTATACGTAGCACACAAGCTGAAGAAGATATTACATAATTACAATTAATTATTACATACAAGATATGTATACGTATGGAGTAAATGGGTTTTTGAACCTTTGTAAAATTCTGTTTTCTCACTTTTTCAGTTTATGTAAAAAATGTGCATTAAACTGCTTTAAGAAAGAAGTTTGTTTTTCATTATTATAATGATTAAAGTTGTTTTTTAGTTTTGGTGAGTTGAAATGAGTGGGCGAAAGATAATGGTTAATTAATTGTTGGCATTTTTGTTTGGAGTGAGCAAAAAAGCGATGTTTTTAATGCCAGCTAGTCTTTAATTAACAGCGCCAGAATGCCAGTGTAAATGAGTGTAAAGTGTCAATGACATCAGTTAACTAATGATTAAGTTAATAAAAATAAAATAAAAATGGATAAAAGTCACTAAAAGAAAAAAAGCTGGTATAAAAAAATTTACTTTTACTATGCAAGTTAGACACAGACATGTTTAATTATTATTTAAGATAAAGATGTATCTCCTGTGCTATGCATGTTATTTAAGAAGCTAAAGAGTAAGTAATTAAATTTTTCTGGTAATTTAATTATTATATGTATTTAAATAAAAATAATTAAGGATTTCTCGATCTTTCAAAAAAAAAAATCTGTAAACACGTAAAGTCTATGCTATATACATAAATGGTTGACTGAAGCAAAGATAAATTAATAAAATTAGCAAGAAATTAAGGGATTTAAAGCTGTCACTTGTGTGATTTTTGTAAATGTGCGAATTGCTCTTTGTTTCACTCAACCTTCGAATTAGAATTTAGTACAATTAAATACATACTTAAATGATTATGGTTAAATGATTTAAAATGCGTGTTTTGAAAAAGAATTTTTTGTTGAATGCAATATGTAATTGAAATAAATAAATGCGTTATGCAACTTTATGTAATGAAGATTGGACGATTATGACTCATAATTTATGAGCCACAATTTGTGACTTGATGATTTAATTAATTAAATTATCATTTTAATAAAATTTTTTGTTTGCCTTAAAAATGAAAATGAATAAAAAAATGTTTCGACCAGAAGACAAATGAATGGAGTTGTTTGACTTTATTTTTGTATTTATTATTTTCAAACTTGTCATCATTCATCATCATCAACCAACACTCAGCATTAATTAAAATGATGAATTAAAAATTACCGGCAACTTTTTAATTAAATGCGATACGGCAATAAAGGAGGAGTAGGCAACAATATTAAACACAACAATCTTTAGCACATGTTTAATTAAAATTAAATGTGAGACTTTACATTATATCTAAACCGTCTAACGAAAAAAAAACTTACATTGGAACGGAGGAACGAAATTCGTTCGGAATAAAATCTTTCGAGAATAGTGCAGCGATTAATATTTTTGCTATAATTAGCATAGATCTGAAGTTTTGCCGATTCTGATTTTAAGTAATCATAATTAGTTAGTAGCGTCGGCATAATTTGCATAAAACATTGTCGCAGACAAAATGTTTTCTTTTATAAATAATTTACCTAAATGTTAGATTAATTACAATTACGTTACTCTGTCTGTCAGTAATTGCAACCTTATTAGTTTTAATGTACAAAGTGAATGAATCAAGAAAAATCACGTACAGTAACTAATTAATTAACTTTGGGCTTTTAACCACTTTACATTTTGCAGCTTCAAATAATGTTAACAATTTAACAGTATTAACTATAATACAATGCAAATGGCCTACTTTAATTAACTTTTGTTACACAGTTATTGTTTTTAGAAAAGCTTTTTCATTTTAATGGGTTTATGATGAAGACTAAATACAAAGGGTATTATTGATTGATACAATTGATTAGTTAATTAAAATCAGCTAATTGTATATTGTATTCGAGGCATTTTCCCGATGTCATTTTCATCTTTTTGCTATTTATTGCAAAATTGACTTTTTCTCCTGCTGCGTAATTAATTAATTGTAATTAAATTCTACTATCCAGCTCTTCGAATTCTTTTCAGTTTTTTTGTTTCTTTGTCCAGCTCTTCCAGATTCAGACCCACACAAACAGAGCGTTAATTGTTAATTGAGTTTGAAAGGCATGAAATAATGACATTCACTCTTGCATTAATTAATTAGTTATTATCATTTGTTTAATTAAGAATCATTAGCGGATCAGTCGACAAGTCAAGCATTTTAAAAACATGGAAAAAATGTGGGCTTTAGAAAAGGCGCTCAGTTTAAAAATTATGAATGACGCTGCTGCTGTTGTAACAAAATTTGCATAGAAAGCTGAGCGGGAAAAAATCTTAAGTAGCAAACAATTCTATTAATTAATCATTATTCGTTAGTTCAATTAGTTGTAACAATAATTAATCATTAATTAACAAATGTTGAGTATCACATTTAAACATTTAATAAAAATGTCTATTTTTACTGTTTGTTGGTGGTAGCAGTCGACTTTTAGTTGCATGTTGCATTGCTCTAATGTAGATTATTTAAATGTGTGCATATTTAAAAAGTGCATCTGTCACTCTTCCTGTCACTTTTGATGGCTTTAACAATTAGCTAATTGATAAGTAAAAATGTTAATTTCTGTGTAGAGCGGAGCGTGCAATTATAATTTAATTGCTTTTGCCTTCCAGTTAATTTGCATAGCTAATTTATTGCTAGAGTCGAGGATCGAATGCTTTTGGTAGAAATCAATTTAATTAAGATAAAAATGAATTATAATTTATAAAACCTATATAGTTATTGTGATCAATTACATAAACAAATACTTTTTTGGTACAAATAGTATAAATAAATATTAAATAATGTCCATGTTGCGATAATTAAAATTATTTTTCTGTGGAAGAGTCTTCAAACTGTGTCTATAAGCGTGGCTATTATTTAAATTAAACCCCAGTTAAATTATGAGAATAATTTCTCTTTGCTAAAAAGAGTAGAAAAGTTACAATTACAAATAAATCTTAATGAAAAATGTCCAACAGAGTCATCAAACAGAGTTAAACACACTTAAATGGTTCGTAATTAATTAATTATTGTTAATAATCAGAAGCTGCATTGGAACGGAAAGCACATTGGTGTGGTATATAACAATTAATTAAATTCTCTTTTACTGCCACATATATTCTTTGGCGCACTATTAGTAATTAAATAATTGGTTCAAGAAAATACAACCTTTTTGGTATAACTTTTATTTTTTGAATGAAATTAAAGATTGTTTTCATTAAACAGGTTTCAAAATTTAAAAATAAGCTAATAATAATTAATGTTTTATTATTCCATCAATGTCCGATATTTAAGTTAACTGAATGATTGTTCGTCAGTAGTATGTAAAAAATGGAATTACCGTTAAGAAGTTAATTATAAATAATCAATTCGATTAATTTGTATTATTACATTTGTACCATACATTCAACAGAACCTTTTCTTTAATAACAAAAAATGAAAATTGATTAAAATTAATTGCTCTTGAAATCGCATACAGAAAAATGGCTTAATTGTCGAGATTCGATATTCATTCATTACGTTAATTCATTAATTAATTAAATTCAATTGCACATTTAGAACTTTGCAAACGCCCAATTAAATGAAATAAAAAATCAGTTCGACCCGTTTCCTTTTTGTCTTTGCCTCACGTAACCTTTTCTAAAATGTAAACCGTGGTATACAAGTTGTATAATTCAATTAATTAATCAATTTTTTACCTAAGTTTGTAATTATAAATAGGAAGTTGTTAATTAATGCGGCATTCTAAGTTATAATTAATTGAATTACTCGTTTCGCTTTCCTATTTAATTAATTCCCTACGGTTGGTTATTGATTGATTTTTGAAACCACTTAACATTTAATAACAATTTCATTATTACGCAATTTAAATAAATTACTAAATTAATTAATTACAATTAAATAAACCGGTCAACCAGCACCAATTTTTGATTTGTGTTGTTTCGTTCTTTGTTAATAATTCTCTGGCGATGTCTCCAATTTGTGTGCTCCGCCATTTTATTTAAATAGGGAATTAATTTATTCATTAATTAAGAATAATAATTAAACCCTCAAGCTAGAGACTGATTTAAAGGGGATTACATCTATCTATGTACACTTTAATTGTACAGCTTACTCTATTTTTATTATTTATTTTTTTATTAAATTCTGAAAAGTTTTACTGTCTTCAAAAACTGTACACATTATTGATTAATTAACAATTTAGTTATTGAACTAATTTAACTAACTGATTTGCAGAAAGTGGAACAAATTCTAATCTCTAGTTATTACAGAACTAGAAAGAGTGATTAATTAATTAAAAATGTCCACATTTTCCCGTGCAAATTATGCTGCCCACATGTTTTTAAAGTGACCTAATTAATTAATTAATTTTTTGCTGCTAAAAGTCAATTAGCATCAATTTACTGATTTAGTTTTTTCCCAATTTTGTTACCTAATCTCTGACAGAAAAAGTTATGAATTTTAATTATGGTGACAGTGCTTATCGCGCTTTAAAATTTTGTTGTGTCTGTCTTTAAAATTCAACACTGGTTAATTTAAGACAATCCAATTTTACAGTTCTGTAATTTGTTTCTTTGTAATTTAATTTAATTATTAAAATTTAATTTCCGGTTTGATTTTTGTTTGGTTGTCCTTTATCTAAAAGTTGTTTTAATTAATTCAATATTAAATACTCTCACTGTGTCTCGTTTTTTACTTAATTTTTAATTGCTTAATTTCAATTTGTTGCATTGAAAATCATTGTGCAGCGAAAGCGTCATATAATAATAAGAATATTTTAATTATGTAATTGAAGAAGGATGGAGATGTCATGATTAATTATGATCAATTAATTTTCGAAGGTATATAATTCTGCTTTGCCTTTAAAACTAACTAAAATTAAAAACTTGATTTAACACAGTCTAAAAAGTGATGAATGAATGGTTACAGGTTTAATTTAATTAAAAACGTTTTCATCTTCTTGGGTATCGGTTTCTTTCTTAAATAATCAAGGATTAATCTGAGAGGAGTGGAGAGATTAATTTAATTAATTATGCAATTAATTAATGATTACACTGTGGTGCCGTACGACGAGAGAACAACATCCTCCAAGTTAATTTCTTCGGGACACGCTAGACTAGCTTTGCTTGAGTGGGCACCCCCACCCCCACCTCCAGAGGCGGTCGTTACAACCGACCCGGGAGTGACCGAGCCCGGGGGCGGCACATCTCCCCTTTGAGCCCTGCTGGAGGAGGTGGGCACTTGACCGTAGAGGTGGTGGGAGTGCGTGGGCGAATCTACTGCCAGCATATCCTCCTGCGTGGGCGTGCTCCGCGCCATCGACGAGTTCGACTCGGAAGCAGACTCTGAGGAGGATGAGGAGATGGAAGAGGAGTCCTCGATTTCCAGACTGATGCAGTCCTGGTTCAAGGTGGGACCCGAGTCCTGCAGCGCCTTCAGGATCGCCTGACAAATCGCGTTGTCCGTGGAAAAGGGATTGTCCGTCTCGCGGTTGTGGATAATGACGGAAATGTACGCGGGGTGGAGGATCGGCAGTGGGATGCACAGATAGAGACTTAAGTTGTGCTCCAATCTAATTGAAGTATTTTATTCATTATAATTAAATTGCAAAAAATATATTTGTAAAATAAAGTCAAATTTATTTACATATGAGGCGATCTCGACATGGGATTGAAGGCGGAGATGTCGAGGAAGGGAGAGTGGATATGGTACTTGACCTTTGACATGGTCACCGGAACCTCTCCGCTCCAGTACTCGCTGTCTATTGTGGTAAGCAGCACATCCGTGGAAATCGGATTCTCTCTCATTCTCATCTGCAATTAAAGAATACGGATAAATTTTTAAGTAAATTCTACAAAAAACTGACATTTATAAGACTTTATTATGTCGTTTAAAAAAGTGACCTCCACACTGAAGCAAACATCGGGGTCATCCAGGGGCGTGAGGAAATCCTGGCAGAAGATCTCGCTCATAAGGAGAATGGCGAGATTCATCCAGTCGTTCCTGTCTAGACCTTTGGACTCCCAGAAGTTGGTGACCTCCTCGTCGTTCGCCATCCTGGAGAAGATTCTCTGCGGATAGAAACCTTGAGCAAGTTTGCGCGCGGCGAACAGCGTTTTCTCCAGCAGCGGCTTTCTCATTCGTATTCTCGACCTCGTCGACACGTTGAGACCAGTCTCGAGCTGCTGCCTCCTCTTCAGCACTTTGTCTTCCAGACTCGACTTGAGGACGAGTGTCTCCCGGATGAGATCCTTGTACGGACCCTCGGTCTCCAGCAGCCTGGCCGAGAAGGGCTGGAAGCACCCCTGGAAAAAATTCTTGTATTCCTGGAGCGGCTCCGCAATCTTCTGGCTCGATTTTAGGTAGTACACGTTCAGTTCTTCGGTTTCGAGCTTCGCCTGGAAAGCGATCAGCGCCTGCTCGATTGTGACCTCGAAGTAAAAGTCGGGCGCCAGCCCTGGTCCCATCACTCGCTTCACCATCCAGCTGTTCCCAGAGGGCAAGCGGCCCTTCGGCTTGATCAGCGAGTAGAACATGAGAGAGTCCCACGCGATCCGCACGCCGTAATTAAAAATAGACCCTAATTATAAAGTGAGAAAAATTACAAACATTTAGTTTTAATTCTGTTTAATTCGAATATAAAAATGGAACTGAATAATGAACTCACAGAACGCAATGAAGCCGGAGACAATGGGACAGACGACAAGGGCACCAATGAGACACAGAATTGGTTGAATCACGCCACGCAGCAGGAGTGAGCCCAGGGTGACAATCAAGGGAAAAAATCGGTTACGTTCGAGGGTGGGACAGTCAAAATCATAGAAGGTAATGGAAACTAGGTGGAAGACGAAAACAACAACCGGCATCCTGGAAATCCATACACACGCACACAAAATAAGAAAAGGTTCCACACAAACGAAGCACAGATTAGTACTTGAATATTGAATTAAAAATTATTTAACGCACCATGCGGGGGCGGTAACGCAAAGGAGTAAACTGAGCAGACAGGTGAGCACGGAGGCGATGGGGAGACCCAGGAGAAGGGCGACGGACGGGAGGAAACCTTTCACGACGTAGTTCCAAAAGCGGTTGAGGAAGCGGTTCCAGCCTTTGCCCAGGAAGCCAGTGTCCGGCTGACTTTCGAACCTGGTTCTTGCTTTCGACACTCGTCGCCAAATGTCAATCAGTCTTGGTAAATAATCATAAAATAATATAACATGAGTTTTTAAGGCACATAAGAGGTAAAGCAGTTTCAAATAGAAGAAGGGTAGCAGGAGTATGTTAGTTTCGGAGGTGCTCCAAATGTCAATCTATAAAGGTCAAACACTAACCTTGAGAGGAGGGTGGCCCTCGACGAGGCCTTTTTCGGGCAGAGCGTGCCGTTCACCTGCGACAGCTCGTACGAGGAAAGGAAGGGTCGCGTGCAGAGCAGCGCCCGGATGCTCAGGGGGCTGCACCAGGGAATGATGAAGCCCAGAATGAACATCGTGTTCAGGAGCCACGCGACCGTCCTGTAGATGTAGTTCTGAACACGCCAGAAAGGCCACCGACTCGTCGTGACGCGCGTTGTTACTCGCTTCACATTAAACAGAGGCTGTAAAACAATTAGCAAAACAATTCAATTGTAAACATGAAATTTAATTTTTGATTAAAATAAGACGATGAGACATATAACATACATGATATGGATCTGAACGGGGACTGGTGATGGACGTGGGCACGCTCGAGATCACCGTTGGAATCACTTCCGTCTGACCGTGCAACGACCGCGTCACCAGGTAATTCTCAGGTCTCCAAATCCGAATTTTCCATTCGTACGAGCGACACGGTTTTTTGTCTGCTTCCAGTTCCTTCCGGAGAACCGGCTCGGTCTACAAGTAAAAAAATATTGAAAATCAATTGAAATTCCTTAATTGCTCCATTTAATTAACTGATTAATTACTAATTGACGTACATCTCTCATGAAAGCTAAATCTCTGGCAAGGAAATAGGTGTGTTGCTTGAGGAAATGCTGCTTGAAAAGTTCGAGTGAAATTTCGTGTGGAAGCCATTTGTTCTCCTCGATGAACTTTTTCTGCGCCCTGTCCATCTGACCTTTGATCCAGTTCGAGTCTCTGCTCAAAATCGGGTACTCGCCCACAAAATACTTTTTGATATCCCTCAGCTCCGTTTCCATCTTGATGGAGACGATGTCGAGTGCCCGGTGCATGAGCACGTAGAGCTGCGCCTGCTCAATGAGCAACCTGTCCACATCCTGGCCCGTGCACGTGATCTCTGGACAAGACCTGACTCCGTTGTACACCCTCTTGAGATACTCATCCGTGACCATGATGTTCGCCTCCATTTCGATTTCCGCCTCAGGCATCTTGCGAGTCTTGAGCTCAGCGATCACTTTTTCCCTGAATGAGAGGAACCAGCCCCGTCCCGACTTTTCCAGGATGCGCGTCAGGGGCCCCGCCACTTTGCGGGTCACGTCGCGGTCGAAAAGGCGCAGGTCCACTTCCAGGGAAATGGGTGTCGTGAAGCGGTAAGGTATCGGGGGCGCCCGCTCCATCGCCATTGTAACCTTCTCGCGGAGCGCCTTCTGCGCCTGGTTACGCACATAGCGCCCAATTTGCTTCGCGCCCTCGCCCTTGCACTTGAGCTCGGCGACCAGGAATTTGCAGCGTTCCTCCTGAATACGCCGCTCTAGGTTGGGCGAGTAGACCTTGCCCACGCCCATGATTAGATCGAGAAGCTCGACGAGATCGGATTTGAGGAAGCTGAGCGACTCCAGGAGACTGAACCTGGGCGCCAGCAGCAGCTCCGGGGCGTACACCATGATGAACCTGAGGGAAAATGCGAGGCCATCGAGATACTCCTCGCGGGCAGTGTCGATTCCCTTCTGGAAAATGGGGTTCAGCTTCCACACATGGTTCTGACCGGGAAAGTTTATGCTGGGCACGGTGAACTGACCCTTGCGCTTGATACTCTGCAGCTGGTTGTGGGACAGGAATTTGGGGTTCCCCTTGCAGTCTGTGGTTAAGGCATCCAACTCGTCGAACGTGGGCAGCACGAAGAGATCCTTCAGACAGATCTGCTTGTTGTCTACGATCGACGCTGGCAGTGAAATGGGAAACGAGCGCCAGTGGAACAGAACGCGCTCAGACACCAGCTGAATCCTCTCAATCACCTCTCGAACGTCCTCGCTCTCCACGGAGTCCCATTTGATGTCCAGTTCGAGAGGGCCTTTCTATAAAAGTTCGAAAGCAAATGTAAAAAATGTTTAGATCCCGCCAATTAAATAAATTAATTATGTAACAAAAATAATTTTTTTTAAATAATTTTTTTTTCCAAACCTCTGGTGCCAATTCTTGCTGGCTCATTTCCGCTCTGGAGCTCTGTGGTGGTAATATTGCTTATTCCTAAAGTGAAAGGCTGTTGCAGCCATTATAATTCATCGAAAAACATTTTTTCTTCCTTTCATCTAAATAATTTCTTTTCCTTCTGGATCCTCCAAAACTGAATCTTCTAACATTTTTCCGTGTTTACAACAAAAAGTCCGGAGCAGAGCATGAGCACACGGAAGATACGACACGACACGAACACCGCGATGATTGATAAGATAGCGGAAGTTGAGTTTGAGTTGATGTGTGGATGGAGTAAGTGAGGTGAGGTGAGAGCATAAAAAAGAGAAAAAGAAAGAACGCTCACATTAGATTAGAAACAAACACGTTTTTTTATTGGCGCATCCACCAGACTTTCGCACATACATAGCACAAAGTGAAGTGAAACGTCTTCTTATCATTACACATAAAACATCTAACTATAACCATTTAATGACAAGCGGCACTGGTGCTTATTTTGGTGGAAATGTAATGTAATAAAGTAAACAGAAAATTGTTCGGAACGAACCAGGAGATAAATAAAATGAAAATGAGAGACATACGGAGCCGCTGCAATTAACTTGTCGAGGCTCTTCATGCATTCACTTGATCACGATATGATACAAAGTTAAGTCCGCGAACGAGCTCATCTAACTTTGTAATAACTGACATTTACACAGAGCTTGTGCAAATAAATGAAAATCCTCTTTTAACCAGCTCCATTCATTTACACAGGCTATGTCCGCATGTGTTGGCTGCGTTTTCTATGCAAGATGTGTCAATATTTGAACAAATGGTTATAAATTCATTTCACACTCTAATTTGCATATTACTGAGCTTCTACAAACGAAGGGCCACCCACCAGGTACTCGACCCACTCGAACATTGACTTTCTGTTTGTGCGCAAACTTTCTAACTAAACATGAAACGAAATCTGTTATAAACTATATTATGAAAACTGCACACAATTACCATTGATTTCAATTTTAATTACCTTTTACTAATAATAATTAATACTAATTAAGTATTTTAAGATGCTTATGTAATCCAAAGAAAGATGTTTTATGTTGCATTGCAGTTGTCGCAGCAGAATAAAATGTGAGTCCCTGAGTGAGTCAGATGGAGACGAAACTGAGATTGATACTGAATACTGAGACAATACCTCATGAATTCGCAATGTTTTACCTGCAGGTGCACCAGCAGCGTTATTTTTACATTTCTGTTGTGTTACATACGTTAACATTATTACCTTATGTATCTATGTAGGTTTGTTATTATGGACCACGCATTCTCAATTCTCAACTCGCTGAGCAAAAAATGCAATCTGATAACTTCACTTCACTTGCAAAACTAAAAGTGAGTGAGCATGAGCAAAGTGCTTTCTTGATTCGATACGGCATTGTTGAATCTTATTTGTGGTCAGTGAGGTTTTCTGCACGTAAAGTACCTAGACATAGACTCAGGTAATAGTAATGAGAGTAACCTTCTTAAAATCTCAACCAAAACCTGCAACAGCAACTCTTTTGACTCATCTAATCTCATCATGTATTTCTTTATTTTATCTTTTTAGACATGGTTTCGATTACGGAGAGAAAATGGCAATAAAATTCTAAAGCTGCATACGCTGTGAGCTCAAGAAGGAAAAACTGGATTTTTTTAATTTTTATCCCTTCTTACTGGCTCCAGTCTTCTAATCACTGTACAGATACTCATTACAGATTTGTAATATGTAATGTACTTAATGTAGCTAGCTCAGATAAGCTTCCTTACAAAGTGTAAAAATTCTTTTCATACGATAATACTAATATTGATAAATATGTGACATTAAATATAGAATGCGAATAAAAAAGAATTTTATAACGATTATGATGATGCACGATTAAATTTTTTTTGCTGGCTAATGTCTGCGGACTGGACGTCCTTGCCGTTTGAAATGAACCGTCATGCCATAAAAAAGTTATAAAAACAAAAAGTTGGCAGTCATTTCATTTCGCAATTTAAAAATTGCATCCTCTTGATATTACGGTATTTAAAAGCAAAGTTTAAAAGACTATAATAAACGAAATGAATGGAAAGACATTTTTAAAAAATTCGTGTCATTCATTGATGCGTGAGTCAGTGCTTGAGTCGAGTGTCTTTTTTATTTCAATTTTAATGTATGTATGTGCAGAATATTTCCTGACTGCACATGTCCATGTGTTCACAGACATGCAAGATAACAAAACAAAATTCTTGACGAGTTAAGAGTTTAAACTCGACTGCATTCTGCTAATTTAATGATGATGTCGATGAATGACTCTACGACAAAAGAGCATCAGCAGAAACAGAAGTTTTCTAAAGAAAGAAAACGATCTCGATTTTTGCCAATCATCGTAATTTATGAGCTTGGCTTGTTTATTACATGACAATGACAAGAGTGTGTGGCCACAGTTTCAAAACTCTTGTTTACTAAATACTATCTGCTGAATCCTAAAAAGGAAGTTGAAGCGTGCATTGTGCCAAAAACAACACCAACACGATATTTTAATGATGATGATGACGATGACGGTGAACACACTTGTCATAAAATAACCATAATATAATAATAATCATAATTGCCACAAGTGCAAAACACCTCTTTTGTTTCTTTTCTTTCCCTTTCGCCTTATATTTTTAATCTGAGTCCCTCACTCTCACTCACTGCTCAAATTTTGCTAACTTAAGTACATTACATTCGATTAGATGACAAATTGCAAATTGCAATGGAAATGGAATAGGACATTGTGCACAGCGATTATCTCATCTCTCCAACCATTAACTAAATATGATAACCAATCATGTCGACTAAATATTTTAATAGTTTACACTTGCGCACACCAAATAAAGTCTGTTGGTTAAGTGCCTAAAAAATTGGCGCATACCTAAATAAATCGTAATTTATTACTCGTTAGTCCTTCCTCAAATCACATTTCTCTTTGTTTATTTTTGCAAATGAAATGAAGATAAGCCCTTTTCAAACAAACAAACATTGTGCCAAGTGTCACATTTTAGAGGAACGTTAGTTTATTAAAAGATAACTTTGATAATCAAAACAAAACAAAAATTCTTCCTTCCTCCCACTTTACAAATAATAATAAATGTAATGTAATACACAGCATGTATACGCACAGTTATCAAAATGAATGTTTTTGTTGCAAATTGCAAATTATAATGTATTACTTTATTGTGGCAGCTTGCTAACCGTTATTTTAACCGTGTTAAACTGACTGCTATGTGGAAGAAAAAGCGGAGGTGAGAGCGGCACATATTAACAAGACGGAACGGAGTGACCTTTACACTTCAATAAAAAAGGAAATCACAACTAAAATTGTTAATGCAGCAGATGAAAGAAAAGTTATCACAATGGGAGGAAGAAAACCACTGGATAAATTCCAGCTCCCAGCACAAGCTCAGGTTATGTTGACGAAAGAAAAGTTTTAATTATGGAAAGTTATGCTTTCTTTTTGACTCGACTCAATTTGACTTTATAGTATAGTACGTGTCTTCCTCCATTCCATTCTTTCTTGCTCTAATTATTTATTAATTGGCCTTTTCTTTACTTGACTTTATTTTACTGGCGAAAGAAAGTTGTAGCTGGAGAAAATAAAAGTTTTTAATCTACCTCCATAACTTAACATAAGAAATAAAAAATGCAGTTCATTAAGAAAGTCAACTGAATTCTTCAAGTCACCTTCAACTTCAACATTTCCAGGCTTTCCTGTGTAGCAGTGAACACAATAAATCCTTTTCCATGTTAAAACGTTAACTTTATAACAGACTATTCTATATAAACTGTAATAAATAGGCAGAATTAATGTAACAATGTAACACTTAAATTTTTCCAAGATTCTTTGAGCTCACTTTGTTTCAACTTCTACAGATACACTGGCACTCGCAAAACTGAGCACTTTCAACAATATAAATGTTTCCAATTAACAATCCATTTTATTGCGAGTAATACACTTGCGATGTGAATGTGAGACTATCATCGTTATTATCAATTTTCCTTTTTATTATCAATCAGACCGTCTCGTCTTACATTATGTTGGAAATAAAAAATGAGACTGATTTTGATAGCATTTAGTGTTAGAAAGAGTTAGAGAGAGAGCCCGTACTATCTTGTTTGCTTATAAAAGTGTAAGACACGTAACAGAATGGGAAATGGTGAACATCTTGAATCCTCAAAGAAAAGTGAATACCCACACAGACAACAACAGAACATAACACTACTTTACTCGACTTCACTTTTTATCTTCTCCGTTTTTGCTCCATAAAAAATATGATAGCAACCAACGAGTAACGAGCATCACAGCAAGTCAGCAGAATCGAGCTACTATTATTATTATATGGATAGACCAGAGCAGACCAAAGGCAATTGCTTGTAACTTTGTAACACAATATTGTAGTAGATATTACATTACCTACGTTCGGTTTCAGAGTTAGAGACAAACAGAAAAATAAACGCACACACACGAAGAAAAAAAAGTTTTTTATATGAATTCTGGAATAAGACTTTTATCCTATTACCAACTGCTAAAAAACTTTACTTTTCTTTACCTCATTTATCCTGCTTGTTCGTTACTTGACTTTAACTTGAGCTGGAAAAAAACACAGCACGAAACAGAACAGAGCAAAGGCAACCTCGACTTTTCTTGCTCATCTCATAAAAAAGTGAAAATAAACGACATGCGAAGAAGAAGAAAAAAAATATTTTCTTGTAAAGCTTAGCCCAGTCCAGAAGGGAAAGCTGAGCTCAAGGCTTAAGCTCAGACTATTGTAGACAGAAGAAATGAGAAGAATAATGGAGGCAGAGAGAAAACATTTTCTTTTTCTATCTAAATTAAACTCCCATTCTCTTCCCAGTGATAGAAAATGCAGTAGAAAAAAAAATATTTTCCCTGCTCTTTCTTCGTTCCAGCAGTTCCAGTGCCTGCCTAAAAAGAACCTTGAAAACTCACTCACTCACTTTCTCAACAACTGAGAGCTTGTGAGCTGCTTCTCCCATTCACTCACTTGCTACAGAAGACAGACTTTTTGGCTACGTTCCACTCTCTCATTCACTCTTTTCTTCATTTCTTTGCATGGAATGGAGGAAGCATATTTATTCGAAAACTATTTAGAATATAATAATAGAATATAATACAAGAGAAATGCATGTATCTTTTTAGTGCTTACTTACATACTTTGCAAACTTTCTCCACGTCCACACAATGAAATACTTTCACTTTACTTTGTTATGTATGTTAAAGAGAAAGTTGCAGCTTCTTTGTGTTACTGCTGCTACTCTGTCCTTAGTCGTTGTCTCCCTCTCATTAAAAAAGTCTTTGGTGTCGTTGATGATGATGAACCTTTGGTGGAGCTGGAAGTTGGAACACTTCCGCCGACATTCCAGTCACATTCACTAACATCACATCGCAGTGCGATACAATATAATACAATAAACACAGAGATACGTCCTCTATTCTCACTCACTCACAAAACACTTTGCACTTTCACTCGTGTTGGTGGTGCTACGTTTTCTTCCAGTTCTCCAGTTTTTCAGTTTCTGCACAAGGACGAAAAGCACGTAGGAAAATATGCGACTGCTTATTTAAACTGACACGACACGGAGCTGGTCTGGTAGGGCGATGATGAGGATGATTGTGAAGGACCCCAAGGGGATTCCGCTCCACTCGACTCGACTCATCGACTCACTGTGCAAGCAATGAATGCAATCGAATACTCAGATAGAAAACTGCAAAAAAGACAGACACGGAAAAAGCTAAAGCAAACACTTTGCTTCCTCTGAAAATTGAAGAGTGTTTTGTTCCAGTGCTGTGTCCCTGTCCAACTCGAACCGCTGCTATCTGACTACAGTGAGTTAAAACTGCGGTATTTTTTCCATGTACATGCATAAAAATCGCGAACGATTTTTTTGTTTATTTTATTAACTGGAACACTGAACCGAACCGAATTGATCTTGGTTGGTTATACTACGTGAAGTGAAGCATGGCCCAAATATTTTTGTTGAGGTTGAAAGGAAAAAATAGAACACCGGATTTTTTACTTTCCGCTCTGTAGGCTAGTTTTAGAATCAATTCCCCGCATTAATTTTTTTATGTGCAAAAAAAAGTTTTGTCGTAGTGGGGTAGTCGTGGTCGTGGCATAAAAGTCGTTTACTGCAAAAACCACAAGTGGACATGCTCAAGACTTGGAGAGACAAAGAATGAAAATGAAGTTTGTTAAATGCTATCATCCCATCTCCATCAAGATTTTCTACATCTCTCATATTTCTCCAGCAGGGAGAGCTTTTTCCTTTGATTGTTAAGTGAAGTAGTTGTAAAGGATAAAAAGTTGAAAATTCAATCAGCCGCTGCTTTTATAATGTAATAATATCACATCGTCTCACTTTCGGGGAAAACTTTTTATTTTCTTATGAGAAAGAAAAAGAGGTAGTATTACACGATGGATGATGATGATGATAGTAATAAACATAACATCACATCATATAGCTGTATTTATGTAGCACAACAATGATAATGTTACGTTACGTTACATAAGAAGGATTTTATAAAATGTCCTGTTCTAGTACGTCCCGTCTCAAAAAGTTGCTCACTCAAGTCTCAAGCTGAAACTCCAACTCGTTCAGTCTCAGTTCCTCTTTCGCCTTTGCCTTTGTTTTTTGTCAAAGTCAAAACGACTTTTGTGTTGTTTTGCGAGCCAGGAGGAAATGAAATGAAATAGGAGGCTCAAGTAAGAGGCATCGCATCATATCACTTCACATTTATCCTCGTGAAAAGTGAGACGAGACGATAACATAACCGTGATGATAATGATGACGATGATAAGCCCTCAGTCACTCACAAAGTTTCTCTTAGCTCAACATCAACTCTTTAGTGATGTGATAGTAGTGCAGATTTCTGCTGACTTTGTTCTTTCTTCTGTCCGTAAGATGATGATGAGAAAACAAAAAATAGAATGAAGAAGAGGATGTTGTCCATTACTACTTTACTACTACAACATCACATGAGGTTGTTATTATTATTATTGTTAGTAAAAGGAGTTTTTTTCTTCTTAGACACGACTTTAGACAGGACGGCAGATCGACTCTTAGGACGTGGACTTGTTCCTTTTCCTTTGTCTTCCATTATGTACTATATGCAATACATGACGTAGACACATACGTATTATTAATAGGTAGGACGTTCCGTAAGAAAACAACTTTGATGTTGTTGTTGTTATTATTATCGCATCATGCACACATCCACACTGAGAACTCAGGAGTGAGCCAGGATGAAACGTGTTTGTTTTGTTTATAATAATACATACATAGACTAGAGAGTTTCAAAGTTTTGGGTTTTAGGTGACGAGTGACGACTGACGAGCATTTCATTTTATTTTCATGGAGGAGCCATGAGCTAGAGCTAGAGCTACTCCATACTATTTATGTAGGCTAGTAAAAGACTGCTCTGAGCTAAAGGCTGCATAGGTAATGTAATAAAATAGTCCGTCACAATAATGAAAGAAAGAACGGATATATAAAAAAAGAGTGAACGAACTGAAGTGAAGAAGCAAATAGGAAAAAGGAACACGAGAACACAGCTCTGTAATAAAATGCTTTTGGTATGGCTGTGGTAATATAACATGAGCTGCGTGTTGTTTGTATCAGCTAAACCTAAGTTTAAGTGGGTACAGGGTAACATGCAGAGTTAAGTTGAGTCCGAGTCAAAAGGGTTTCAAAGAGTTGAGTTGATCGAGCCTCAAAAATGGTTATGTTATAGACTGAACAAAAAGCGTTTTTGATGATTATGATTATGCGATGATGATATTCATGAAAACGTGAAAATAGCCATGTTACTATACAATATAAACTGTAAAGCTAAGCTTATATGAGCTGAGCTACAATGTGTGCGTGGTACCTAATGTAGAAGGTAAAGTAAAACAAAACTGACTGAAAGTAAAAGATGAAACTTTTTATTATTATCGGTCTATTCCATCACCATCGTCATAATAGTCATCATTATGATCACCATCACCGTCATCATCATTATCATTTTGGGGTATTCATCATCGTCTTCATTGTCATTGTCATTTTTTTCCACTTTGCTTTACTTTACTTGATTGTGGTTCATCTAACAAAAGCTAAAGCTGAAATCGTTTTTCAAAAGGAAAGGCTTTCAATATTATATATTATAATGTTAATGTGGACTAATGTGATGTGACTTGATGCATGGTATTTTATATAAAAAATGTGAAAAACGGAAGTTCTGCTTTTTAAATGCTTTTTCTTTTTCTCTATTTTATTATATTACATTACATTACATTATGACTATGAATGACTGGAAACTGCGAACTTGTCATGTTAAGTTAGAATTGATGCACGTTTCGTTACGATACGTTACAGTACGTTATTTTATGTTACGGTTACTGGGTCCAAAAAGAATCTGAGAGTCTGAGAGTCAAGTAGATTTCAAGTCAAAGTTCGGTTTCTTTTCTGACTAGTCTAAGATTCCTTCAGTTCAGATCAGTAAGTAAGTAAAGTAAGTAAACTACATTATTTCATTTTTTTACGGGCTGAGCTCAAACTGCCTTATGTAGCTTGAGCGAGGCTGTAAAGGAGAGAAACGTGAGGTGAATTTTGCTTCTGCTTGCTTAAACATTCTGCCAATGCGTATATTGTAAAAATGTGCGAGAAATTTTTTTATCGGGATATTTATCTTGAATGCTATATTAATGCAGAATGGCAGCCCTTTAATAGCAATAAAATGCGAAAAAAACTCCTTTTTCTTTCCATGCATGCATCCATGTCCAAATATTATGATTATGATGTGTCTGCGTGATTATAATGATGATGATGGTGAATAGTGATGTTGATGTGATGGTATTTCGGAGGAAACAGAGAGTTGGTGAGTGAAACACGGAGAGTGAATGCGGATGAGAATGACTTTTGGGGGAAATCGAGCGGATGTGGATGTGACTGTGAGTGAGGCGTTGATGGTAATACCATCATGGTATTGGTGCTAGTGCTAAAATGGAATCAGAAAGACAACCTAGACACAAAAGGGTCTGTCCTGGTACTAGTAATAATACATAAATACATTCTGCTATAATGGATACTAATTATGTATAGCCTAGTAAAATGCATTAATTGTCTAATGAGAGAGAGAGAGACTGTTACTGTTACTATAAAAATGTGTTGTGCCGAGTTGAGAAATCTAATTACTACGTTTTTAGTAGGTTGAAGCTTTTATTGTGTTGACCCTGAAAAGACCGAATAAAAGTTTCGGTAGGCAATGTAATGTAATGAGTAATTAATTAATTAATTAGTAACCCTTTACAGCGATTTTAGAGTGACTTATTGCATAATATTATTATTAGTATTATTATTATAGCCAGCCATAACTTTTTCGGTCAAGATTATTTATTAAGGTCAATTCAATTTCCCCGAAAAAACAGTTTTCCTCCACGTGTGCACAATCGCCATTATATTTCATTATGACGTCACACCACATGCATCACTCTGTAACGGTGTCTGTAACGTTAACATAACAAATCATATGAGAAGCACGAATTTATTTCATCGCCACTCCGCCTGTGCAGTAATATTTAGTAATGGCGATCAGAAAGTCGCAAGCCCATTTTTAATGTTCTTTTGATTTACCCCCTTTTCACTTTTATTTTTATTCCTCCACTTTTCCTTTTGGCTATCTTCGTCAGCTAAACTTACCTTTTGGAAAGATACACACAAACAAGGCTGCATATCAGAAAATGAGGTGCTGGATAAAAAGGGAAACGTAAACAAAAAGTTAAGTGGGATTTATTGCACTTCTAATGGAAGTCCAGGTCCTGAAGCGACCAAAGTAAAAAAGAAAGTTATTTTCTACAGCCATGCCAAAAAAGTCAAGCTAAGCTTAAGCCATTCCATATTAACAATAACAACCATCCCTACAATATTTTTTCTCCTTGTCCTTAGGTAATCCCTCGCTTTAGTTTCACTTTTAGTGTTTGCTTGTTACACGGTAAACCTAACGGTAACGTAATAACGGCAAGAAAAAAGCGAGCTGAGAAAATGTAGTAGTAAAAGTAAAAATGTAATGCAACGCAATACAATAGTAATGATATAAAATAGTGTAATGTTATGCTCGTAAAGGGAATTTTTGTATTATTGAAAGAGCCATCACATCACTTCACCATGATCGTTCCACTGTGTAGTCCCACTTTCTTTTCTATTTATACCCAATATTTCCCGTTATGCTCTTTTCTTACTTTACTGCACATGGAAAAAATTATCCAGCTCGCTTTCTACTCTACTTTTACCTTTTGTTCTTTTCTGTTATGTTACTTTACCAAACTTCACTTGCTTTTGCTTTTTTTACTTCACCAGGAGGATATTTTGTTGGACACTGTGGCTGTGGCGTGTTTTGTCGTTCATGGTGGTGTGGTGGCGGTCGTGTCGTGTGCAAGGCCAATAATCATGCCATATGCGACGCCATAACACATTCATTACTGGAGAAAAGAGCAGGAGGACGACGTATGTAGAATGAAACCGGGTACAATTTTTTTCCTTCTCCAGGCAGGACTCCAGGTCCATGTATGCAATGTATGTTCGTGAGTAGTTTCGTCCCGTGTTTGGAAAACTCCAGCATAGTGTTGGTAGGAAGCAGCTAAATAATATTATAAAATTATGTATGTAATACTGAAACTAAAGTTCTTTTTTTTTCTCCGACTAGAGAAAATGTTGAGTTGAAAGTTGAAGCGTGTTTGTATGGAATCTATGTATGTGTGCATGTACATTCTGTACATATTTACATACAACGTGCCTATTGCTTGCTAAAAAAATCTATATTAAATATCACATTTCCAGCTACAAGAGTTTGCTTCTGCTTTTCCATGAGCTTGGGCTTTATCATTTTTTGCTGGATATTCCAATCGACTGTGAGAATGAAGAATGAATGTAGATCGGAAAAAAGAGAATTTTTTATTTTATGTTACTAACTTATAAGTGCACACATACGTATGTATAACTTACATATAGGTATTTACATTTACAATGTATGTACATGCACACATTTATTATTTCACATTTCTGTACAATATTAGAAAGAATGTATTTCTTGTAGACATTCTCTAACTGAGAGAATAAATGTTGCTAAAAAGTTGTGCAAATCCGGGGAATTTTCTCCAGTTTCAGTGTGTAGAAGAGTAGAAGCTAGTAAGGAGAAAAAGGAACCGGAGCTTTCTCCATTGCTCTTTCAATAGTATCATGTATTATCAAAGAGTCTGAGACTCAAAGTCTCAGCGTCAACCTGTACTCACGTTCACATTCATTTCAGCCTGTTTGCTTCTGTCGGTGTCTCATTTTTTTCTTGTACCAATAAGTGGAACGAAAAGAGAAACAGGCACGAGTACAAGGAGAAACGGAGGAGGAACAAATAAAAAGCTCTTGTACTTTGTTTGCATTTGCATTAAACACGATTTTTCCTTTCTCCAGAAAGAATGTGAATGTGAGCTCTGTTTCTGTCTCACGATCACGGTGGTGGTATCATGATCTGGCGACAACGACAAGCTGGGAAAATGCGAAACATGGAGAAAGAAACGTCGACTGGATTTTGGTGGACACAGTGAGAGAATAGCATTAAAAATAGTTTCTATGAATGTGTGCGGGTTTGCTGGCTTATGTTTATGTAAGCCCTCTTGTTAAGCATGCATGGAGAAATTTGTTCGATTCCATCCCATCCACTGACGGAATGGCTTCAGTTGACTTGACTGGAGAAAACGGAGTTTTTGTGGGTTTCTTTACGTCGGGTCGGCTTTATTGGCGCTGGGTTTTATTGAAGGAGGCGTATTGACTTTTGCTTTTACCTCGGTATTCGCCGGATCGCTAGATTTACATTTATGATTGCGCTCCATTGTACTCTGCTGTTCTAAGTTCTAACCGTAACTCTGTAACTGTAACCGTAAAAAAATTCTTGGCACTTGCTATCGTGTCCATGTCCATGTGTAATACTGCTACAAGAAACTACGACACCACCAAACCAAGAAAAAAGCTGATACCCATTCACTGAGTGAGTAGGAATGAAAATGAAGTTTTTTAGTGTTAGGCAATAAAAAATTTTGTTAGCGGTCACGTCACGTCACCTTTATTTTCATTTCATGCATGTTCAATGTTGTAGTAATGTAGGTACGCATTTCATTCATCTATTCTTTTCAACGGTTTCCGTTTTGCTTTTTGGTCCGTTGCCACGAAAAGAACGGATTTATATTTTTTCATAACTGTGACAAAAAAACGATTTCGTTGAAAATTGGAATTTCTGCTTGGAATAAAAATGACACAATTTTTATTATAAATATATTTGATGAGTTTTCGTGCTAAGTTCATTTTATTATAACATAAACATAACCTAAACCTACAAAAACTAAATGACTATTTAATATACATAATAATAAATAATTGTAATTTGTAAATAATTTCATTAATATCCCCAAAAATAAATGGCGAGCACTAGTCTGCTGTCTTCCAGGGCGTCCTCGTACTTTTCCAAGGGAAACTTCGACAAATTCCTGGAGCTGAAGAGAGCGGTGAATTCCGCTTGCTCAGATGACTACGATCCATTCATTGCCTCGACGTTGGTAGGAGCCAACCGGAAACTGGAACTGGACGAGTTTGAGGACAGCTCCCGCTACGAGATTGGAAGTCACTACACAAAAGAATTGCCCGATGAGTCGGATGATGATAGCAACAGCGCTAGCGGTGGTGGTGGCGGTGAGCAGCCACTTCCGGACAAAACCACGCGGCAGCCGGCTTTCTCTAACGGTGCAATATTAAACGGTGAGTGAGTAGCGAGCGCAGCGTGGAAACACAAAAGAAAGTTTTTTATATGATTTTATTAGATCAATGAATGAATGAGTTCGTTTTTCCGCTTTCTCCGTGAATCACAATGTAAAATGCAAGTTAAGCAAGTTAACCGATGCAGAAAGACAAGATAAGATTTGCCTTTCATTTTCGCTTCGCTTCACTTTTCTGGGTTGAGTTAGAAGGGGTAGAAAAGAAAGTTTCCTGTTGGATCGATGTTTCCTGGCTTCCTGGAGAAACTCCAGGAAGTTTTGTGAGAGATTCTCTGAAAGAAAAGCTTGACCATTTTTACCTTTACGGAGAATGAGAAAACTTAGTAATGAGAGATTATCGATTATTTGATTTGATCTTGAAAATGAATAAGTAACTTTTAATGAAATAAATTGATAGTGTCAAAAATTTAAAAATGTTCCGTCTAACAAAATCTGCAGATAACCAAAGTCATTCTTCAGTGAAAGTACGGTTTTCCAGCACCGGGGGAAAAGGAGCTTTTCTTAGTGACGGAAGTGGCAGGAGAAATCTGCAGCGAGTTGTGTCAGCTTGCGACTGTGAGAAAAATTTTAAAAAAATTAAAAAAATTATTTACTTAGGTAAAATAATTTATTGCAGTTGTACATATAAATATTGCATTTAACAGCGACAGTAGCGAGCCGAAACAAAGTACGACCAGAGCCTCGTTTCCAGAAAGCTGCCACTTCCCAACTGCTCTCCAAAGTACGTCAGGATTCGCTACTCATCTCGAAGAATCCGGAAAGGTTCCTGGAAGGAGTGTTCAAAAATACGGAATCATCCTCCTCGTTGGATCGAAGATGTGAAGCATTCTCCAGCAAGCAGCTGCGCACATCGCAGTCGATCTCGTCGTTTCTCTCCACCTACGTGGACAAGCAATCGCCGACCTTCAAGAGCTATGAAGGTGCGCTCCAGAAGCTGGAGCAGAAGCGCCGCCAGACCAAGAACCGAACTCTGCTGATAAGCTTAGGAGCAAATCCAGAGGTGAGGAATAAACTAAAAGGAAGTAACAGCTCAACTCCCGGCCTCCAAAGTCCGACTTCCGGCTCCAGTTCCAAGTTGTCCCTCTCAAGCAGAAACCCCTTTCTTGGAGGAGGCGATGACCAACTCGATTCTTCCAGCAAGGTTTCCGGGAATGGCTCCGAACTATTCCAGTACTCCACCGGGGACACGGACATAATTCTCCAGAATTTCCTCGATGAGCTCCGCCTCGCCAACGTAGACAACATTTTAACCTGGGTCTCCACTCCCACAACATTTAACAACGCGGAGCTTCCCATCGGCTTACCATCCGCAGCCTCACTTCGCCTTCCCACAATGAATGGCGCCAACTCCTCCAGCCCGCAAAGTTCCAAGCACCTGGAATTCCTCAAGTCCGCCACCGAAGAGTTTTTCCTGCTCGACGCCGAGTACCACGCGAAGCTCGAGGAGCTCCGGGGAAAGGTCACGGACAACTTCCGAGAGGTGGAGATGGCATCCTGGAACTCAAAGGACTCCGCCCTGCTGTTCCACCTGATGTCGGTGACGCAGAGTCAGAGTGGGTCGCACTTCTCCAGCGAGAAACTGTGCACAGAGGTGGCCACTCGGATTTTCCCACAGTACTCCAGGGAAAACATCATCGCCCAGAAATATCGGCTCAAGGTGAAAAGGGCGTTGGAGGAGAAACAGGACAGCATTCTGAAGCACTGGCACCGAGACAAGGAGAACCTCGTGAAAAAGGTGAACGCGGCTTGGAATGACATCCAGAAGAAACAGAAGGCCCTGGAGGACTTCCAGCAGGAGAGGAAGGCGCAACAGGAGAAGTGTCAGTACTGGGTGGAGCTGCTGGAGAAAATGCGGAAAGAGAACCGAAAGCGGATCAGGCAAATTCAGACATTGGTGGAACCCCTCGAGGAACAAATGAGACACAGACAGCGTCTCAAGGAAAAGCACGAGAAAGGACGGAGACTCGAACAGAAACAGGTGCTGGACAAGCTGCAGAAAATGCGGCTGGAGGAGGAGGAGGAACACAAAAAGAGGCAGGAGGAGATCCAGGCGGCGCTAGAGAAGGACCGGAAAATAAGACAGATTCATAATCGGACAAGAGTCCACATGAGGAAAAAGGAGTTTGAGATGAAAATGGAGCACTACAAACAGCTGGAGAAACAAAGAGAGGATGACACCAGGAGGAGGAGAGACGTTCTGGAGAAGACCAAGGAGAAAGTCGAGATTAACTACCATCCCACGAACGTCCTCAACGACACTCACGCCAGCCTCGTGAGATCACATGAGACCCAGTATGCGATAAACCTCCGGAGTCACAATCAAGGTCAAGACAATGACTTGTCATCATCATTTTCATCGCCAGATGAAGCCGCGAGATTCTTCCAGGAGCGTTATTCATTCTCAGCGGAAACACTCTGGAAGGACACGAGAGTTCGGCTTGAGGCGAAACTCAGGGAGGCGGGGCTTATTGATAGCAGCTACGCGAGACAAGTTCTCTTGGCCATGCAGCCCAAGCCCAAGCCACATCTCCAGTCGCAGATCAAGCTCAATAACGATGAATGATCAATATGACATTAACTTAATTATTGCAACCTACTTTATTAACAATTTTTCATATTAGTCAATGTCAATGCTGCATTATTAAAACTGACTTTTTGCACTTTTTTACGAATGTGTTGGAAAATTAAATAAAAGTTACATATTAAATTATATAATTAGATGCGAAAAATTTTAAGGCTTTTATTTTGTTTTATTTAGTTATCATTTTAATTAGGCAGGGTATACTGTAGAGAGGTAGACCTTTCTTCCGTTGAGAGGCTTGACGGGTCGGTGGTTATCAGTCAATGGTTCACCGTGACCGTCCAGAAGCGTTGTCTTTAGCTTCTCCACATCCTTCGCAGAGGTCTGTGCCGGGTTTCTGAGAACGAACCAGTTCACCTGCTCGTTGCAACCGGGCGTGGTGAGCGAGCCTTTGTAGGAGTAGACGTAGGCCGGAAGTTCGGTAATCAAGAGTGGAGTGAAGTCGATAGGCTCATGTACTTGGATTTCACCACCGCTGTGATGCGCCACCCTGACTTTATTCAGATTCCTGAGAATGGGCAGCAAGGCGGGGTTGCTGGGACCGACTATGGATGTGATGCCCGGGGCATCAATCAACACACCAACGACAACCAAAGCGTTTGCGGCCCCGGAAGCAACAGCGGCGTCTTTGTTGGGATAATCTGCAAGATAGTGGACGAGATGGAGCTCGAGTGCTGAAGAGCGACCTTCAACAGTGTGCTCGGAACCGACGCCCTTGGTAGAGCCCCAGTGGAGGTGGGCGGAGTCGAATCGGTATTTCCTGGTTGACGCGTAGCTTCCAACGGTGGTTGGATCAGGGAAGGGAAACCACTCCAACCCCGCGTTGAATCCTAACATCCCGTGGAAATCGATTTGAACCGAGTGACCATTATTCACCATTCGAAAACTGCTGCCCCTGTAGCTGCCCAGTTTAAGGTGGGTCACTGCGGTGGCCTGGGTGATGCGGGGGATGTTAATGGGACTCTGTCGTACTCCACTGTGACAAGGTTCGGGCCACGCGGGCGTATTGGGCCCGCAGCCTTCCGCATCTTTGTAGCACCATTCGGCTCCAAAGGCGACGCCAAGGAGGAGGCCGAAGCTCAAAAAAATGGAAATTGAACTGAAACGCATTTTGAAAATACCTTTTTTAATTGCTGCTCAAAAATGCGCTACGAGTTATGAGTACGGTTATCGATTTCCTAGTAGTGGCGCAGTATAAAATGTAACCCGTTTTATATGCCTTTTCATTTTCCGCAGATTAAGGTGATTGGTTAAATTAATCTAGAAGCAGATTAAGTTTTGAATTAAAGTTGAGTTAAAAACTGAAATGCCATTAAATTTGCAAATACGTTGCTTATCTTGAATGAAACACTTGACAATTTAATGGCAGTCACATTTTCGCATTAGCATAGTAAGTTAAGAGTCAACCAACTACAATAAATCAATTCAACTATTGTTTGAAGCTGTCGATAAGTATTTTTATATTGCTTTCATTTTCATTATTCTGATTCTGATTAAACTTTTCCGTGGATAAACCGAAGAAATTATCATTATCACGCGTTTGGGGAATGATTTGGTAAAAAGAATAGCGACACTTTACAGTCTAAACTGTGACGCCTGACATGAAAGCCTTTTTCAATGAGGTATTATTGTACTAATTAAGTAATTAAACTTAATTGATCACGTGGAAAATTTCCGTTTTCTTTGCTGAAGAAAATCAAGTGTCAAAACTGAAATGCCACCGCCAACTTTTCACTACTTCCATTAAAGTTCCCAGGATTTCATAAAAATTCATAGATTATTAAAGTAATCATGAATTATCTTAATCTTAATTAATTATGTCAATACTATAAAAGTATCCAAACGTGGGCATAAAACTTGATCCGGGTTGGGGTCGTTAAGTCGCTTTTTCTTTTTCATTCTTTTTTTCCTTTGCTGATGTGATTTGACAGAAAATACCGAATTTTGACATTGACGATTGGAGTGAGTGAAGTTTACGACTGACGTCAATCAGTAATAATTTATTTTAACTTTCAATTTACGTCAGGTGGAATGAACCTTCAAAATGAAATGTGGAGCACTTTTTCAGCGAGTGGACAGCAATTGTCCTATAATGATGATTATTATTACAACAAGACAATTAAAATCAGTAAATAGCAAAATGTAATATAAAGTGTGAAATGTAAATAATAATAATAATAATGGACACAACATAAAAATTGATAATAAGTTTCTAAAATCAGGATTGAGCAGGATCTCTGTCGTCGGTGCGGTAATAGTTAGAAAAGGGTTTATTATCATGAAATATAAAGTCATTTGTAAGATAACAATATTTATATTGTATGCCTTTGTATGAAACATGAATGAAATGAAACGTTACTTTTATAGCCTTTTCTCTATTTAGCTTATATTTATATAATTGAATTTTTAAAACATTGCAGAAAAATATAATTTATTCCTTAAAGAAAATCAGGAAGATACACATACATAATTAGGTTGAATTTAATAATTTAATTAGCGTCCCACAATAAATCCACCATCTATATCCAACTCGTCTTCCTTGTCAATCTCTATCTCATCGAATTTTCTCTTTCTCGACAAAATGAGGAAAATACAGCCGTTCAGCAGGTACACGAGGAAGACGCTCCATCCTAGATAAAAGCTGAAGCCTAAAAATAACAGCAGAAAAACGTCCGTCAATCAAATCAAAAGCTTTACTTTTTTTACTAAACGTTTACAATTTATGACTCGACTCAATATCCTCCACACCGCCACCGCCACTGTCCTCAGAAGAGAGAGAGGAAGCTTTAAGGCTGTACGCTGTGTACATTTATTGAAAATCATTCATTTTTCATCGCATAGAATACAATTTATAACTAAAAGCGCGGGAGTTTCTAATTTCAGAATTCTTTTAGAAATTCGAAAAAATAAAATTCAAATTCGAGTTGTTTGAATCAGGGACTCCCGCGCATTTAATATTTATTTGCTCTATCTATGTTATGTTGAGGAAATATTTCGCAAATAAATAATGTAAAATCAACGCAGCGTACAGCCTTAAGCAAACATACATTTCATGTCATCCCATGTCATGTCATGCATGACAAGACAAGGACTACGCAATAAAAAGCTAAAATAATGATAAGGAAACGAACCGTATTGAACGAGAGCAGCCGGCGGATACAATCTGTGCCCTTCTGCGTAGTTCACCGAAGTTACAAGAACCTCCAGAACGACCAGCACGGAAATGGCTGTGATGCATGCGAATAAGGGGGAAAATTGGGCTCTGTTTATTTTTTCTTTGAAAAAAAAAATGAGATAATTCAATTGTTTTACTACTTTACTCGTCATGAAGTAAAGACAGGCTGCGAGTCGCTTGTAGACGTAGCGAGAATTCTTGAAGGTGTAGAAAGCGGCGATAATCGTCATCGACATAAGCAGGATACTGATGAAGGCGAAGCAAATTTGCGCCCGGGTGTACGCTATCACGTGCTCGTCCAGTGTGTCCGGACCGTTCGCCTCGTCTCGGCTGGACAGAAAAATGCTGAAGTACGCACACATCTCTGATGTAGTAAATACAAGCAAGGAAAATTAATCTAATTCTAATATTACTAAGCTAAATATGGGTTAGTTAGTTAGTTAGTTAGGTTAATGTACTGTAGAAACTAACGTCTTTGTTGCCCAGACTGGATTTCCTGGAAAGTGTCGCAGGTCCGCCATAAACCCGTATTGCTTGAAACGAACACTTCGTCGCTTCTGATAAATTCAGACGAGTTTCCGGTTTTCTCCAGCATTTCTTGCGATTGGGTCACATAAAACCTGGAAAAGATTAAAATCATTCATTCTTATTAAATACATTACCATTCTTAATTTTTAACCCACTATGAATTATACCAGTGGTCTGTGAACACCGCAGCGACCCAGAGAAAGAGAGCGAGGAATGCGAGCAAAGATGAAAAGAGCATCGCCTTCTTTTCCTTGCGGACTCGCTTGATCGTCGCCTCACGACGCTCCTTCGCCCTCGCCACCATTTCCAGCCTTTGTTTCCTATCCCTGTCCACACTGTCGCGGGTTTGGAGCTTTTTATGCGTGGACGACGATGACTGTAGTTCAGGATAACCACTGCCACTCGTTGTTACTGTGGTGGTGGTGGCACTCGAACCCCTGCGATTTTGCGAGTTCACCGGCGAAAATTCCACTCTGTGCTGATGATGGCGTTTTTCGGGGTGGTGATTGAGTGAACTGCGCGTTTTATTTATGGGCACATTGTTCAATGCTTTATGCGCGCTAACACTACCACCGCCACCTCCACCTCCGCTGGACGTCGAAGGCGCTGGCGGAGTGATCGATCTACTTCTGCCACTCATTTTCCCATGAATTTTGAGATTCAACACATTTTGATAACCTCCTACTAATCACTTTTCTTTGTTGTGTCAGTAAAAAAAGGACCAAATAAAGAATCAACTTTTCCTCACTGGGGCAATTTTGATGCTGATGATAAACGTGTTAACGTGTTGAGTTGACATGAATGAAAATTTTATGCAACCAATTTCCAAACCGATCGCTTGGAACATCAAATAGCGAATGGAAGCTCTCCACATGTGCGCACATATTTTTTTGTGGTAATAAATAATAAAGTGGTGATGGTGGTGATGATTATGAAAAAGATGAGGATGAAAATTCTCGGAGATATGGGGAAGTGAAGTGATGTGATCAGTATCAGCTGCCTCCCTCCTGCCTCCAAAGATAAGAGGCGATGAACATGAAAATAAATGGGAAACTCTTGTGTGTTCGAGAGTGCGCCTGCTGTGCTCCAAAGTAGTCTTAGTCTAGTTGCTCGCTGTGTGTGTGCATCATGAAATGAAAACCACTTTCGTGTTTTGCTCTTTTTTTCTTCGGGCGGAAAATAACGAGCAAAGTAAAAAACAAGAGCAATCTAAAAGCAAAAATTTGCAAAAAGAAAAAAAAGTGACGAACAAGATGATATCAACGTCACCAGAAGAAAATAGAATTTCCCTTGCCAAAGCAAATATCGCGTAATACAAAATACCATACAAACCATACCATACCGTTTGCCATTACCGTTAAAACCGGAAGTTGTAGGATAAGCAAGCATATTTCTTTAGCAAAGGGGAACACGAAGAAATAAATATTTATCTGAAATTTTTAAGGAAAGAGGATTTAAATCTTCTCGGACGGCTGAACGGAGGCAGGCACACATCACACACAGACACAAGTTATGTAAATATGAAATGAAGTGAGTTGGTATTTAATTTAAATAAATTATTTGAAAATCTCAAACTCAAAACGAGTGGAAAAAATAGCCAAGTCCCACTAACGGACACATTTGCACCAAAAACGAGTTTCTCTCAAGGATAAAACAATTTAAACTTACAACTGTATAAATAAACTAAAAAACTGTCAAAATAAAAATAAACTTTTACTCCGCTTTGATTGAAACAGAAAGAAAACAAAAAAATAAATAATAAAAATAGTTCTTTGTACTGTACAATTAAAATTGATGTTTCATTAAAATTGAAATAATATTCATAGGTATATTAATATTGCTTAGAATTTCCGCTGACCGCTGATCACCTCCCACCACAATCGGAAGTCTCCCATTAGCTGTCATTTTAAAACAAAAATTATATTAATTTAATTATAAGATTGTCTAAGATTGAATTTACTAATGAATAGAAAATCTTACGGAGTAGAAAGGATGCTTAAAAGTGGCCGGTTTATTCTTCTCAATGAAAAAGTGTCCCACCCACGCCATCGTATAGGCCTGACCCGCCGCCAGTAGCACGAGCGGATAACATCCTGTGGCCACCGCGACGGTGGTTATCGCCAGAGTGTTGGTGGTTCCAATGATATGCATCCTGCGGTTCGTGCGGTTATGATGCTCTCCCAGATAGTAGGGGTAAAAATGCTCAAAGGAGCTGTAGCCCGTCTCGTTGTAGCGCATCGGCGTACAGTCCGGATTCACGATTTTGTCGTCTGCGCCCATCTTGAAGTTCTGCTGGAGCAACGTATAATTCAGAAGAATCATGAGGTCCGCCACCACCAGATTTAAGATCAGCAGGGGAAATCCCAGCAGGGTCATGGAACCCGTCAAAAATGAATACATTGTGTGAAGAAAAAATATAAATAAACCAAAATTTAGTTAACTAAATAAAAATGCTTATCAGTAATGATGAGTAATTTAGAATCAACTCTCATCTCTGCGATAGCTTGGCAAAGACTAAAATCTAAAGTAAATACGATTCTAGAAGAGTGCAATGGAATGCAGTTTCCTACAAAACAAATGAGTAACGCTTCAAGTCTCTTACCGATAAAATGCTCAATTAGATAGGCACAAGTAGGTACGTTAGTTAACGTTGAGTTACTTATAGGTTAACAAATTATGATTACTATGTATTAGGTATTATGTAGCGAAAATAATCTTTAGATGTAAAATGTCTTATTACAAAAACGATCTACTAAACTTTGTTGTGTTTGTGTAGGCCACCTTTCGCAATCCCTTTTTCGCAAGTTTTTTTTTTTGGCTTCTGCCGTATTAATGGACACAATGCATAAATTGACGAAAAGTGAACCTGAATCTTTATCACCACATCAAATGAGAATTAGTGCCAGCGCCTATAAAAGAAACTAAAAAGATTTCCTTTCTAAAACCTATATCTTAAAAAACTAGGAATGGGCGCATTTTACCTTTACCTTTAGTATTGAATGTAGATGGTAGATCCTTTAGAGGCAGACTTAATTGTTGCTCAAGAAAATAAAATGAAATGAAGAATAAAACTTTGTAGTTGAATCGACTTGACTTGAGTGACATGAGAGACTATTTTGTATCTTATTTAGGTTAACTAATGTAGGATTTAGTCGCTTTGCCTCTTTTCTGCGTTCTCTTGTGCTATGTAATGTATGTGTCCAATTTGGAGTTTGTGCTTGTTTGTGTGCAGTTAACCTTGACCGGAGAGCAGAGCAAAGGCATATCACGAGATATATGATTACATAGATACATATAACTGAACATTATGGGATGTTGCATACTTTTAATAATAATAAGGAGACGCATATTATTTAGTCCACCACTACCGCTGCCTGTTGTTGTTGTTTAGATGAATGGGAATCCGTATTTGCATTGTGGTCAAGTAAAAAAGTTACCACGAGAAGAGAAGCGATATGATATGATGATGGGAGAAAAAATGCTGTTAGTTATATTTACATTGACATTTACCGACAGACAGTGTAACTTCTTGTTGTGTAAGTAAATCTCTTATCAGGCCAGCCATTATTTATAGCTGTGGGCTATAGGCTGTAGTAACGCTGTAAAACCTGTGGTGGATGTGAACACAGAAATCTTATTCATAAAAAAACTTCATCTTGAGTCAAGTCAACAGGCAACAGGTAAAGGTTAAAATATTATTATTATGTACAGAGAAGCTTGACTTTTTTTTATAATGAAAGATGAGTAAGATTTGCAAGTAGATGAGCATGAAAATGACTGATATTCTGCTTCTGCTCGCAGTGAGTTGAGTAACTTATTAATGTATTATACAATGGCTCAGTGCACTTATCATATCGCACCATTATCATTTCATTTCATTTGAAGCATTTTTGCAGCTGTATTTTAGCTGAAACGATTATTTTTCATTCTTCAGCGTTATATTAATGTTATCATATTTTATCTTAGCATTGTCACAGTTCGTTTCGAATCAAAGCTACATTGAGTATGTATGTACATTGATGTTTCGAGTTTATCATGTTATTTATATATGTTTGTATTAATGAAAAATGATAAGCAAATTTCAGGCTTGATTTGTGAATTGTTGGTTTCTTTCCACTTCTATTAAGCAGCATTAAGAGGTTTTGGATATAGGAACTAATTTCGTTTACTCAATTTAATCAATTTAATTGGCCGAAAATAATGAAGATGAATGAAGGCTGTGGCTGTGGCTGGCTGCAAGCTGCAAATAAAAGTAGCTTAACTCAAGTATTAAATGCACAAAATCCTGGGGCATACTGAGAAAAGTCGAAACAGATTGATAAAATGGTATATCTAAATAAGCCAACACTGACTGCTGAAAGCCAAAATGACAATCTGAATTGAGATTGGAATTAAATGATCCTCTAATTAATGCAATTAGGCAAAATGTCTTTGTGCACTAGATATCATCATAAAACGATCTCACTTGAACTTCACACTTTGTCATTTACTTAATTTGTCATGTCGTGTCAAGTCAAGTCACGTTCCATCGTCAAATACGTCACAATCAAGTGTCACAGAAAAGTCTCTTTCCTTTCGTTCGTACCCAAGTAGATTCTATTAACCCATTTAACTATTTAATTGATGTTTTTTAAATTGTGCTAAAAAAAATTGTCTGATTATTTGCTGACGTAAATGAATCTTGGTCATCATTATCATCAGGATGATCATTCATAAGTAATCCTGATCTTGTAGCCAGCACGTTTCATTTTCATTTCCATTTTCTCTGACACTGCTGACGTCAATTGGGATCCTGGGTGCGTGGCCGACTCTGAGTGAAACGATCTCGTTTTCAGTGTCAGTGTCACAGTTCAAAATTAAACCGTCAAAATAAAGTCTGCTGCACTTTTTTTCACTTTCATTTATTCACGCACTTGCACTTTTAAATTTAATTACATTACTTTAAAAGGTAATTAAAACCAATAATGGGTCCAAGATTCGAGAAAATTGCGTTGACCAACCAGAGCCTCTGTGAATTGGAGCAAGAGCTTGTCGACAAACTGCCGCTATCTGTGCAGGTACAATCTCTTGCACTAATGCAATGTGGACACAATTACTTAACTAACAAACGGTTAATAAAAACAATTAAGTAATAATAATTAAAAAGGCGTTATTTTTTCAGATGCTTATCTTGTGCCGTTTAGCGAAAGACCGGCGATTTCCTGAGAAGATGCAGGTTGAGTTCTTTCGTTATGTGGAGAATGATGATGAGGGTGCAGAGCAGAATGGGGATAAGGCTGAAGCTTATTCTTATCGTGATGATGATAAGCACCAAAGCTTCATCGTTTGCGTTGAGCGACCAAACGTAAAAGAAAAAAAAAAGATTCTTTTATTTATTTATTTTGTGATGTGATGATTTGTTGAGAGATTAAATTTAATTGGCAAAGCTTCACACAAGAAAAGGAGTGATTCTACTGACGCCGCCGTCTCCGACGAGTCAAATGGTGGACGCATTTGACTCGTGGGTGGGCTGGGAAGAGTGTCAACTTTTTCATTGTGTCCAGCCACCATTTTGGAAACCCCTCCAGGAGATGTGTGCGCGACATGGAAATACGCATCCGGATAGGAGTAAAGGCATTCCGGGAATCATGCTCGCCATGCTGGACATTGAGAAGGCGGGGAAATTGGAGGTGGAGGTGGAACCTGGAACTTCCGGTTTCCACGAGTTGAAAGTGGGAAAGTTGGAGGAATGTGATGTGCCTACTGTGATAGAGAATTGGAAGTGGGCGGTGAAAAATCACTCGGAGCGCGAGATGAAAAAGTGTGTCAAGACGCTGGTGAGTTGCGGCGTGTTTGTACAGGAAGAGCCTGGCCAAGAGTTCCAAATCGCGAGTCACGTGCTACTCAGTCCTATCGGCGAGTTCAACGTGCTCTTCACTCCGGATAAGTTCAAGCGCCGGGGACTGGGCAAACTGGCGATGCGATCGGTCAGTAAGCAAGTGGCCACTCGATTTGGAATCCACCCTATGGCGGAAGTGGAGATTTGGAACGTTGCGAGTAAAACGCTCCTCGAGAAGGTTGGTTATCAAGAAGTCTTCAAGACAAGGTGGTTCTACTACCAACCGAGGGACATTTTGATTTAAGTCGATCTCATTTATTTATGGCGTTACTATGTAACTTCATTTTGGAAGATTAACTAAAACAGTTTCAAAAAATTTATTAAATGGACATTAGTATTAATCTCAATTTCATCGTAATTACGGCTTTGTTCGTTATTCTTCCTTTTAATCCGCTTACAAAATAGTGGAAAGTAGCACTTTTCAAAGAAAAACAAGGAAAACTTTATCTGCTCGAAAAATGCATGTGGGAGGACTCCTCCGATTTCTGTTTTTGATTTCCCTCTTTGAGGGACACAACATTTTGGTGGTAATGGGATACCACCCAAATCAAGGCGGGGGACCTGGCGGGAGACCTGGCGGAGGACCTGGCGGGGGACCTGGCGGAGGACCTGGCGGGGGACCTGGCGGGGGACCTGGCGGAGGACCTGGCGGGGGACCTGGCGGAGGACCTGGCGGGGGACCTGGCGGGGGACCTGGCGGAGGACCTGGCGGGGGACCTGGCGGGAGACCTGGCGGAGGACCTGGCGGAGGACCTGGCGTGGGAGCTGGACAAGGGCAATTCCCGGGACAAGCACAAGGACAAGGCCCGGGAGCTGGACAAGGGCAATTCCCGGGACAAGCACAAGGACAAGGCCCG
>VYYJ01000810.1:0-43524 GCA_021029165.1 Cyphoderus albinus
ATTCCTCTGACAATCATACAAATCAGTTTCCTTTTAATCAGTGCGTTTCCTCCTTTAACTTTCGAACGACCCAACGGGTAGTTGGAGTTCTGTTTCGAACATTTTTGGTGACCCCGACGTGACAGTGTAGACAGTTTTGTGAATAATGGAGGAACTGGTTCGGGAGCGAAGACCGTTGAGGAAACTCTTTCGTAAGTACGAAGAGGAAATCCTAGTGTTACTAGAGGTGCAACCGTTGGACTTACACGAGATTCAAGTAAAGTTCAGGGCAGTGAAGCGGTTATTTGAGAAGCTGACAGAAGTCGACAAGAAGTTCCTGGATTTTATGAGACAAAATCCATTGACCGAAGAGGCTGAAGATGGGGAACATGAAGGTCAGGCTGGCTTCGCAATGAAGATGGAGTCACTGCGACTAAAAGTCGAGAAAGTTACTTCGACATTAATTCGTTCCAGTATGTCAACGGATTCGGCAAGTGACCTTGGAGGCAATGGAGTTGACGAAGCCCGTTTCCTGCCGTACAAACAGATCCAGATACCGATGGTGCAGATTCCCAAATTCAGTGGACACGTGAAGGATTGGTTAAGGTACTGGGCACAATTCGAGAAGATTGACCAGCATCCGCATTTAACCGGAAGTGACAAGCTGGTTTATTTACTCCAATCACTGGAACCAACTTCGGACGCCTACAAAATTGTCTCCCGATTCCCACCAAGTAACGACAACTACGCTGTGGCTGTCGATGCACTGAAAAAGAAGTTTGCCAATCCAGATCGATTACTAGAAGTTTATGTTCGAGAACTGCTTGGAATGGTGATTTCTAACTTTACGGCGAAGGAGAAAATTTCACTCAAGGATTTGTTTTTAAATGTGGACACACAAATCCGTGCTCTTCGAACTTTGAACCTGGAGAAAGCAGATCCGTCCACCTGGCTCTACCCATTGGTTGAAGCGTGTCTTCCATCTGATGTCCTTCGGCAGTGGAAACGCAGAATTAGCAGGAGTGAAGAAAGTAATCTGGAGGTCGTTGAAACGAACCGTTTGGACAAGTTGTTACAGTTCATGGAGAAAGAAGTGGAGATTGTCGACGACGTAGAGAATACCAAGTCTTTTACGGAGAAAACAGCTGCTCATCAGAGTTTGGATTCTAAAAGAAAACAAAGCACTCCAAGTTTCAAATCGTCAATACCAACTCTGGCTGGATTCCATGCCGGTGAAGTGAAGCAGAAACCAAAATGTGTATTTTGTGGACTGAGGAACCATGAAAGCTACAGATGCTACAAAGCCGAGCGGATGAATATCTATGAGAAAAGGGAAATTTTAAAAAAGCAATTTCGTTGCTTCGTCTGTTTTGGTCACCACCATTCTTTTAAGTGCAAAGAGTCGCAAATTAATTGCTCCAAATGCGGCGGGCGTCATCATTTTGTAATGTGTGATTCCAGCTTCAGCAGAAAGAAAAACGAACCACCAATAAAACGTCCCAGATTGGAAGCACAGGAAGTTGAGAAAACGATGAATAACAGTAATCAAACCTGTTCACCAGCAGTTGCACTTCAAACCATTAAAGTTCGGATCAGAAATGGAGAGACTCAGAAGATTGTTCGAGCCTTTCTCGATGTGGGTTCACAGCGTTCGTACATTCTAAAACGAACAGCAGCTGATTTGAAGTTGAACGCGATCTCTGTCGAAAAAGTGATCCATTCATTATTTGGAGGCCGAACAACTAGGCCAACGACACATGAAGTTTTTGAGGTGGATATGATAGACCTTGCTGGAAACTTTGAATTCAAAATGCGACTCCGAGATCAACAAATGTTGTGTGCCAAAATTCCAAATGCTTTGGAAGCTTGCCACGACGCAAGGTAAGAATTATCGAGAATTGGCGTTGAGCTCTGTGACGATGGAAACGGAGAAGCTGCTATAGAAGTTGTCATCGGTGCTGATGTTTACGGGAAGCTTCTAACCGGAAGGAAGTTGGACCTCAAATGTGGACTTACTGGAATTGAAACAAAGTTCGGATGGACCGTTGTAGGCGAAATTTCTCATTCTACCAGTAATACAGCTGTGTACATGGACATGATGGTCTCAGAGGCTACCATAGCTCAGCTTTGGGAACTAGATTCGATTGGAATCGAAAATCCTGAGAATCGAATGAAAACTGATGAGCAGCAGGAATTGGTCAAGCAAAGATTTATGAAGACAATGAAGAAAAATTCAGAAGGTCGAGTGTCAATTAGACTTCCATGGAAAGAAGGTCATCCCAATTTGCCTGTAAACAAGGAGGTGGCGACGAAACGACTGAAGTACACGGTGCAAAAATTGAAGCAGAATGAGATGTTGGAGGAATACGGAAACTTGTTTGACCAGTGGGAAAAAGAAGGATTTATCGAGAGAGTGAAAAATTCGGCATCAATGGGGCATTATATACCGCATCGACCTGTCATTAAACGAGAAAGTACCACAACACCAGTTCGACCTGTTTTCGACGCCTCCTGCAAAACCTCCAGAAGTGTTTCTCTAAATGACTGCTTAGAGAAAGGCCCCAATTTGATTCAAGAGATTCCTGCGTTGCTGATGCGATTCCGTTTAAAGAAAGTTGGATTTGTTGCAGACATTAGGAAAGCATTCCAGATGATTGAGGTGCAACAGGAAGACAGAGATGTCATGAGATTTTTGTGGTGTGAAAACGGAAATCTCGAAAAATTGATTGAATTTCGGCACGCCCGGGTCATGTTTGGAGCCACCTCAAGTCCCTTTATACTTGGTGCAGTGCTTGAAAATCACTTGTCAAATTTACCAGAACCCGACAAGGACCTTGGTCAAGAACTGTGGAAAAGCTTATACGTTGACAATGTCGTAGCTTCGGTTGACTGCAAAGCCGATTACTTGGATTTCCGTACCAATGCAGTCAAACTACTACAACTGATCAAAATGGAACTTAGAATGTGGTTCTCCAATGTTGACGAAGATTTGACGTCAGACCCGGTTACCCCTGTCCTTGGAATATTATGGAATCGGAAAAGCGACACTCTGTCTTTGAAACTTGAAAAGTTCACAATTCCACCTGTGATTACAAAGCGTACCATTTTGTCTTCGTTGGCGAAAGTGTACGATCCTATTGGATTTTCTTGCCCTGCTTTAATTCCTTTGAAGTTAATTATGCAGCGCACCTGGATACAACGACTTGGCTGGGATAAGGAACTTCCAGATGACGAGCAGAAGACTTTTTTGAAATGGTTCGATGAAATCCATTATTTAAAGAAAATTGAAATTCCACGATGTTCTACCGAGGGGGAAAGAGATTCAAGGCGATGGAGTTTACATGTGTTTGTGGATGCGAGCTTAGTTGCGTATGCCGCAGTGGTGTTCTTACGAGTAGAAACAGCTGACAAAGTGGTGGTGCATCTATTTTCTGCCAAAGCTAAAGTTTTGCCAATCAAGAAGATGACCATCCCAAGGCTGGAACTCTTGTCCTGTTTAATAGGAACTAGGTTGGCGATGGCAGTCAAAAAAGCAATTCTAATTGAAGAAATTGAAACTACATTTTGGACTGACTCAACAACCGCATTAGCTTAGATTTCGAGAATGGAGCCGTGGGTGACTTGGGTTGGAAATCGTGTGTCAGAAATCCGTCAGTTCACAGACCTAAAACAGTGGAGACATGTGCCAGGGTCACAGAATCCTGCGGACTTACCATCAAGGGGATGCTTACCTAAGCAGTTATTCGAGTCGTGTTGGTGGCAAGGACCAGATTGGCTCAAATTAAATGAAAACTACTGGCCAGGCACTCTGGGTGAAATTAATGAAGACGTAGTCTTTTCCGAACGAAGACGAACCGAAATACCAAGAGTTTTATTGAGCTTCGCAAACTTTGAACTTTGCGATTTATTTCGACACCAGCACAACTTCAACGCACAAATCAGAATTTTTGCTTGGATACTACGATTCATTTTCAACAGCAGACCTACAACCACAAACAGACGGAGCGGAAACATAACAAAAGCAGAAATCGAAGAAGCTGAAATTAGTGTCTGGAAAATGATTCAGAGTGATTACTTTCCACTGGAACAGAGAGATAAGCTGAAAGGGTTGGAAGTCATTCAAGATGGAAACGGATTGCTTCGTGTCAAGACAAGGTTGACCTTCAGAGAGGACACTAATGATTTCAAGTACCCAATCATTATTCTTGAAAAATCTTCTTTGGTGAAACAATTAATCGAAGACACTCATCGTGCCAATTATCATGCCGGTGTCGGTTTCCTTATGTGTATGCTCCGAGAAAAATACTGGATCACACACGCGAGAAGAACCATACAAAATGTGACAAGCAAATGTCTACGGTGCAGACGATTTTCTGCCAAATCTATTGTCACTGCCACAGCACCACTGCCTCTGGATAGAATCAAAGATTCTGAAGTATTCCAAACTATGGGAGTGGACCTTGCAGGACCACTTCATGTTAAAGGTGGAAAAAAGGTCTGGATGATTATTTTTACCTGTGCGGTTTACCGTGCTGTGCACTTTGGTCTGGTGGGAAATCTCAGCGCCGGCGCCTTCATTTCGGCCTTGAAAAAGTTTGTGGAGAAGTTCCGAAGACCTGAAATCATCTATAGCGACAACGGCACAAATTTTCGTGGAGCAGCAAATTACTTCCGAAACTTGGACTGGGAAAAGATAAAGAAAAATGACGCTGTCAGTCCCATAATTTATAAGAATTCACCTCCGTTTTCGTCGTGGTGGGGCGGATGGTGGGAAAGGCTGATTGGAACTGCCAAATCCCTGATGAAGAAAACCATTGGAAACGCAAATTTGTACCGCTCAGAGTTAGAAGTAATCCTTGGAGATATCGCAGATATCATGAACAATCGACCACTCACATATGTGAGTGAGGATCCAAAGGATTTGGAGCCACTGACTCCAGCTCACTTTCTCTACCCTTTAGGAAGACCCGCTTTTCCGGAAGGAAATATTGCCGAAGCTGAGAAACTACGACTTCGCCTCGAATACATGAGGAAGTTGAAACAGGAGTTAAGGGGTCGTTTCCGAAAGGAGTATCTGGCGCTGATGGTGAGCAAGAAACCAAAGAAAGAAAGTCGGGCGTTACAAGTTGGCGAGTTAGTCATCGTGGGGAGCGATAACAAGAAGCGTCTTCAATGGCCCCTTGCAAGAATCTTGGAAATTATTCCCGGAAAAGATGGGGTGTCTCGTGTGGCGAAAGTAAAAACTTCAGAAGGAGAATTTGTCCGCACCGTACAACGGTTATTTCCTTTGGAAATGGATTTGGATGCGGAGAGCAAGAAAAGTTTGGATAAGGTGTATCGAACGAAATCCGGAAGAGTGGTGAAGCAACCCGAAAGATACGGAGTAAGTACGTAAAATAGAAATTTATTCACTAGCCAAATGGGGTTCGCTAGATTTTTTCTTTTAATTGGCGAACTTCTTGTGGTTTTCCTCCTTTAATTGTAGTTATTTGTGTAGGAGGGAGGTTTTCCCACAAGACTAGATATATAAATTGTTTTGATTTTGATTTTTTATTGTTAATTTCTTTAATGAATCAACTACCGTGTATTCATCGTGGGACTCGAGATGATTCGAGAACTCTGAACACAATACGAAAAAAGCGAAAAGAAGGAATTCAGTGTGCTTGAGGTGTTGGTGAGAGAAAGATAGAAAAAAGAAGAGTCTCTCTTCCGTGTGCTTTCCAATTGAATTTAATTACTCCTAAAAAACTCTTCAAATTTAATTGTTGATTTTGATTAATTCTTGTGTAAATAAAATCCGTGTCCACTTCCACGATTCTGAATGTTAATTACAAAAACAGTTTTCAGTCTTCCAATCATTCATAATTAATTAATTCCTCTGACAATCATACAAATCAGTTTCCTTTTAATCAGTGCGTTTCCTCCTTTAACTTTCGAACGACCCAACGGGTAGTTGGAGTTCTGTTTCGAACAACGATTTTAAAAGAATAATGTTGTTATAAAACTTTAATTTTTTTTAGGCCGAAATCTAGTTTTATAATAAAATGATAGCCTAAAACGTAAACCTACAAATATTTATAAATATAACTTCAACAGGTACTTGTCTCGAGGCGTGATAGCGAAGTTAGTGTATGTCTGGACCACGACGAAAGTTTAGTGAGAGATCTCGGAACTACGCGTAAATACTATTCTTCGAATTAAAATAAATTGCAGATAGCTACCATGTTTGTCCCTTCTAATTGGCTTTTTCTGGTGATGGAGCCCGATATTATTAGAGCATTCAAGATGATAATTGTATTTTGAATTTTTTTTAATGCTACAAATAAAAACTATAATACCGCATTTTAGTTTACCACCACCACCATTGTCATATCTCACACCTCGTTAAAAAAATTGTATACAAATTAATTAGTAATTAAGTAATTATTCCATTTATTTAAGAGTAGATTAACTATCCAATTTTGTTAATTTAGCTAACAAATACATTTCTAGTTCGCACAAGTTTTGTTACTTCATTCAAATTCAAGTTTGATGCTGATTATAATCCAAATGATGAAACACTTGGATTTGAAACTGTATATTGTTTGTTTTATTAATTTAAACAAACACAAAAACTTATAAACCACATTACATCTCGTTTCTTGAATACACCCTTTCTGCATTTATTTGCTTACACGGCATTTTACTTATAATGAATGTTTTCAGATTTTGTATCAACGCAGAACATAAATAAATAAATACCAGAAATAAATAACACAAATAAAGGTTCCTGATTAAGTGTTCTGAAACAATGAAGATGATATCAACAGGAATTCAGAACCTTGTCGAAGTGTACATAGGTTCGAGTGAGAATGTATCAATGGACCTGGATGCACTGTATAATTAATTTCACGTGAACTAAAAGCAATCGCAATTAAATCAGAAGGCTTCCTTGATGTCTTTTACTGTTTTACACCGCTGATTATTCGAATTTCTCTGACTTTATCAAAACTCGTTAAATTATAGATTAATCTCAGTCGCAATACAAAGTTTATTTCAACAATATCCGACTACAATTTATTTTACTGTCAAACACAGTTAATTACGGTTTTTTGTCGCGCGGAGAAAAATGCTGGGGCTTCGAATAGTTAAAATTTAAACTTCAAATAATTGCTTCCATGCAATATCCCAGTCATACAACAAATCAAAAATTATAACTAACGGGTTTACGCAAAACCTGCGATTTTTTAAAAGCTCCCACCGATTAGAAGTTACTTCCCTTCTTCTAAAATAACTCCTAAATCTCATGTATATTAAGTCTCCATGAGCTAATTTGTGTTTCTAATGTATGAAACTACTTTTTTTGCAGCTAGCCAAATTTCTTTACTTTTATACCACAGGGGAAACCTTATCCATTTTAAAATATTTCATTGTTATCAAATTATGAATATTTAATATCCTCTTCTCTTCTTACATTATTAGCAGTACATTCTATTATAACGATTATTGAAACCCATCAAAAGAAACTACCGTTAAGTTAGTACCAGTTTTGGTGTTTTATTTTGACAAGCGACGTCGTACCTTTGAATGTGTTGCAAATTAAATCTGCATTATTTCCAAAGTATTGAGACAACATATTTTTGATTTTGGCTTTCTTTTTTTATTTTATATAAGTCACCTCTACAAAGCTGGATTGAATGTTACCTGTAAATAATAACAGGACAATATTTCGATATCAATCTTTTAAACGTGATTTCCACATTAAATGGAAAGTTACTGTAAGGGTACAATTGCATTTTTCATTGATGCCTTATGTTGACGAAGCTTTTTTTAATAGGTATTTTTTACGTGGGTTACAGCTTTTTTTAAATTTATGTTTCATTTTCAACAGGAAAACATGCTCAAATGATATGACTTATTAAATTTTTTCTGTGAGTTCAAATGATGTAAGTCACTTTATCTCCACTACGGAATGTGTTTTGGCATTTTCGAAACAATTGGTAAATAGCGGAGTTATTGGGATAAATGCAATTTGTAGAAATTGAAAAATCTTGTTGAGCCCATTTCAAAAATTGTATAATTCAATTATACTATAATAGAAACTCTCTAACCTCATTCGTTCGGTTTGATAGCCGTTTTGGACCCTTCAAATAAAAGTAATGCAAGCGTATAATTAAAACAAAATCATTTCAATATATTTAATAAAAGTTGTCCCGCATAATGAAATAGTATGCAAAATTCATCTGTTTGACGTAATTTGTTTGTGTGTATAGATGAGTGTATAATTATTTAAAATGTGGCATGGCAGAAATAATTTGGTAACCATATGCAATAGATGTAAACGAAAATAATACTCATTTTCCTACGTATAATTTCCAAGATTTGTTTTAATTTTAATTTCATTCATACTCAGTTTGTTCTGGTGTTCGCAGATATAATTTTAAACTCACATCATTTAAACATTTTCCTATGTGTAATTTCTAAGATTTGTTTTAATTTTAATTTCATTCATACTCAGTTTGTTCTGGTGTTCGCAGATATAATTTTAAACTCACATCATTTAATTTTAGTGGCTTAAATTAATACAAGGTCATTGTTTTTTAAATTGAATCTTAGTCTTTATGCTTTTTATTTTAATGAAAAATTGCAGACAATCAAACATTATATATTTTTAATTAATTAACGTGAAGCGGAACCCCTGGCAAAAGAATTTTATATTCTCAATTTAAAAATTCGTAAGAGAACAATAGCACGGTTAACTTCTGGTCTTACGACAATAATCCAACCACAAACACTTTCTTTTGAAAATTCAATTTCTACCATGAACAAAAGCCATTACTGGCTTGCACTGTTGCATAGTGAGGGATGAAAATGACGTGAGGGGTTGTTGTTGAGGATGTTGTGTAAATTTATAAATACTACTATTTTGATATTCAATTGACCAGTAACCTGAAACCAATAACCATAAATACATCGGTCTTCGAAAGTCACTGATAAGCTCATAGCTATTATGACCATCTCATCTTTGGATCACAAATAGTGAATATAACAAAAAAATCAATGATTCGTCATAAAAAGGTATACCCGAATAACTGAACACTTAAACAAAACAGAACGCAAGAAACTTCAACGGAACCCCACTAATTTCTCTTCATCAGTAGCAGAACACCTAGTTACATATCGATCTCACATTATCAATCATGACTCAGCATTAAACGAAACAGAACGCAAGAAACTTCAACGGAACCCCACTAATTTCTCTTCATCAGTAGCAGAACACCTAGTTACATATCGATCTCACATTATCAATCATGACTCAGCAAGTCTAATTGAAGTTGAACCAAGAATATTCCACCGAAAGACCAAAGAAAGCCTCTACATCAAAAAGTGCCCCTTCCCACTCCTAAACCGAGAACAAGGGTCAGAGGTCAACCCCATTTGGAGTTCACTTATCATTCCATTACTAAGGGATCCATGACACATAATGTTCCTCAATTAACAATTTCACCTTTTAGTGTAATTAATTAATTTGACATACACGTTTTTCTAGTTAGTTTGTTTTCTATTCATTCATTTTGAATGTACTCCTGAAGAAGTCAACAGTCGATTGACGAAAGCTTGAGTTTAATAAAGATTTATCAACAATGACTTCCACACATCCCGCCGAAACATCATCAAATTTTTAAATGTCTGTAGAACGATTAATACATTACTATACTTGTATTAATAGTAGAAAAATTGTGAATGATGGCGTGTAAAATGTTTTAACTTTTCAGTTTTATATCGTTGCCACATTCTGCATTATATTGATAAATTCTGGACAATAATGCAAAAATGGGACAAGGTGTTAAATGTATTATTAGAAGATTGTAACCAATTTTTGGAACAATAAGTAAAAACAATTTTCAAATTGAGTCATATTTTTTATGATTCATGAGAAATTATTATTGGTGGCCCCTTTTTTATTGTAATAAATCAAAAATATCTTTGTTCACAAAGAATATGTTTATTGATACATTGCGAAACTATATGAATCATTATAAATGGAGTTGATTAAATCCCGAAAAATGATCAATATTCATGTATGTACAAAGCAAATGTGAAATCACTTACAGACCCGGTCAACTGACTTTTTCAACTCTAATTCTTTGTATTCAGATTATTCAAAGAATCTGACTCACCTAGTCATTTAATTTAGTAATGCCCTATAAATACCCTTGACATTATTACAACAAACAAGCGACACAGAAAGATTAATTGTTTAATGATTCCCTCTGACGAAAGCCAGTTTCGATTTTGTAATATGACCATGAGTCATACTTTTCGTACTGTAACAAGGCAGTCGTTGCACCAATTTAGTTTCAGGTAAGACTGAATATAATAATGTCATGTCCGCCATTAAATCGCTCTTTTGTTAAAAACGAAAAATGAGTACGCATTTACGGTCAATAGTGAATGCAAGATGACAAGCAAAAATACATACATTTGCCTGTCATAGAGTTCATTACTAACATAATTTTATAATAGAAGCCGACGCTTATTTATATGTGCCTTATAATTGCTTGTGCTTTTTTAAATCACTTTTCACACAAAAATGTCAAGTCCTTTGCCAAAACCATGCTTTTAAGATTTTGTGGCTTCACACCACAGGTTGTAAGTAAAAAACTCTAAATTCGAAATATTATTCGTAATGGGTTCGTGTATTTTCTGTGGAATCCTCATATTCTCCTTCTTGTCCTTAACGGGACACACGGACGCTCAAGGTAAAATATACTGACTGGGAAATACTTTTTCAAATTTTTTCTAGAAAATCCCCCTAAATAACGCCATCATGCTATATCAAATATCACCATTTAGGTGGATTAATTATAATCGAACCAACAACTGTCCCACTCGTAACTTCAGCCCCACCTGCAACAAACGCCCCAACCGTTCCTACCACCACCACTAACAGTATTGTTATTGTAAATCCCGCAGTGACAACAACTCCTTGTCAATGCACACCAACAGCTAACTGCGCGGATGGATCTGGCTCCATTAACCCCCGCGTTGTCACTAATGTATTGAAATACTTTCTTTTTAAAGCATTCAAACAATATTCAAGGTCATGTCATAATCTGTAATATTTAAATATCTGTTCTTAAAGCCAAATCCTGTGGTTTGTCCTGCTGGTCAAGTGTACTGCTGCAATTTAATTAGTCTTCCAACTACAGCAGCCCCCACTACCCCCACTACCACCATTTCGCCAGCAACATGCGGCCTTCGACCGGTTATCCCCACATCCTACGTACCGACAGCTGGGCAAGCCACCTTCGCCGAATACCCTTATTTATGTCTAATTTATCGAGTTGCGGATGGAGCCCTTATTGGACATGGAGTGCTTCTTGACGCGAACACGGTTTTAACTGCTGCACACAAAGTCGTTCCTGGAACGTAAGATCGCGATTAGTATTAGCATGATCGTCGAACTTGAATTGCATATTCCATTCTAAACCTGAATGATTTTTTCAGGCAAGCCATGCGAGTCCGTTTAGGCGAGTACATCTTGAATGCTGTTTCGGAACCTAATCCATTTGTCGAAATCGCCGTGTCAGCTACGAGGATACACGCCTCCTACAATGCGCCCAATTTGTTAAATGATATAGCGATTCTGAAGTTGGCCACGGCTGTAAACTTTGCAACAAATCCTCATATTCGATCTGTTTGTCTACCGGCTGCAGGAGCTTCTTTCAGTACGCAGAGGTACAGAATTTGTCATTAACTAACAACATCATTAACTACATACATAACCAGCATATGAATATAGAATAAACGACAATATTTCAGATGTTGGGTAGCCGGGTTCGGAGCAACGGCATTTACCAGTAACCAATATCAGAATGTAATGAGAGAGGTGGATGTTCCAGTTCTGGACGGTCCAACGTGCCAGACACGATTTGCAGCTTCGCGACTAGGGGCGACCTTCGTTTTTAATCAACAAAGCTTTATTTGTGCTGGTGGAGAGGCAGGCAGAGACGCCTGCACAGGGGATGGAGGGGCGGGTCTTGTCTGCCTGACTGGAACAACGTGGGTTCTCGCAGGCATAGTCTCATGGGGGTTAGAGTGTGGATTAACAAATGTGCCAGGTAAATTAATGAAACTCTTAGTTTACTAATTACGCTGATAGAAGCAAATATACATAATATCAACAAAAAAATAGTTCCAATTTATTCTGACATTCATCTTTGAAACATAAAATTTAAAATTTGAATGAACCTGTGAAAATAACAATTTTTCACATAATAGGAGCGTACGTCAACATCGCAAATTACCTAACATGGATTGCTGCTAATAGAGGATAAACACCGGGCGGTGTAGGAATAGAGACAATAATTACAATTAAGTATACTGTTGTCACAAAATGTAAATAAAATCTTATACAAATTCATTCTAGTCTCAGAGTATTCTAATTTTCTACATTATTTTACACTCGTTGCAATAAAACGGGGCAGCTCAACGGGAATTGGCAACAGTTGCATAATTGAGTTTTCAGATGGACTAATTTTTATTCTTGATTTTTTTTCTTAGCCAATTCAATCAGCCTCTCTTGCCTAAAAGCACGATGGGAGGCCTTATTTGACAATTCGAATAGCGTCTTTCTTATACTTTTATACATGCCAGTAACACCGTTATTTTCTTCTACACTTATTGCATCCGTCATCCTCTCACCGGCTGCGCTCAAGATTTTAGCAATCTTGTTCAGCTCTTCCGGGTCAGTTTTTTCTTCCAGTATGCGTTTCATTTCGTCACAATATGCCATCACTCGGTCTCCTGCAAGTGCATCCTCCCCCTCCATTTCTTTCGAAACCTTTTCTTCCTTTGTGGAACCTTCTGACCCATCCTGGTCTGCGAATTCCTCCGCGTCGACCATGCACAAAAGGGTAAAATACTTTCCTTCCTCTTTTAATTCTGCAATGGAGTCCAGGTATTTGTGGCTAAAGTCAACAAAGTAGCCTTCTTGGTCTGGCAGCAATTTGCAAAAACTCCAAAGATTAGGATAAATCTTTATTTTGCATTCCTGTAATCAATTACAGAAAAGGTTTCCCAAATGATTGATTAGGTACTTCCTTACTCCAACAGACTCAAGCATTTAAAATAGTCAATAAGGCTGTAACCTTGAATTTCTCTAAACTGTTTCCTGCCCCCACGCAAATGGAAGCTTCCAATTTCTGCTGGTTTTCTGTCTCGCATTGTACTACCCAGACTCGAGTTTTGTCTCCCACGTCCTTGGCCATTAGCAAACAGAGAACATCAATTCCACGTGTCGCACGACCGGTGATGATAGCTCGAATTAAAGGGCCATCTTGAACATAAAACCATAATGATATATTTTAATATTTAAAACTAGACGTAGGGGAAATTTAATGTTAACGGAAACTGTGGTATTCTTACGGTCAACTCTGTTCCCTTCCGCATCCTCCTCGACTTCGTCATCCACATAATCGTCTGCTCTGTCATATCTTAATTGAAACTTGCCTGATGCATTGAAACTGATAGGAAGCTGATGCTCAGTGATCAAGTGCTGCAGATTTTCGCCCAAATTTCGAAATGATACGTCGCAGCCGTCGTCACCGAATTGGCACATACGAAGCAACCTTTCCACAAAGAGACAGTTAACTCGAAGAAAGTTTTAGTAAAAAGTAATGAGTAAATTTAATTATGGAAGCCTTACTTGAATTCACACTGCTCGGTTTCATGCTCCTTGATTTCAAGTCCAGAACAGATTGCCTTACATCCCACAGAACGCATCCCACAGGAATACTTGGAATTTTCCAGGAACCATCGGAAGTATTTCGTTTTTCGAAAGGTGTCATCGACGCCAAATAGGTCTTTGTTGCATGTGCTCTTTTCTTTGCTTTCATAATCTTCGTATTTTGTGGGGCATTTTAACATCTCCCCTTCTTTAGATTGTCGCTTCATTTCGTCATAACATGTCCAACAAATGTTGTGTCCACCGCAGCAAGAAATTTCTGGTGGTCCGGTTTTATCGTGGCAGTTCCCACACATGAGGTCAAAGTTTACGTCCTTCGTGGTGGGATACTCCTTTATTCTGTAACACAAATTGAAGATACAAAACACAACACATTTTAGTTAAATAAAAAATATATTATGTGATTATTTAACAAAGCTTTTTCTCTTACAAGTTCATTTTCATTGACCAGAGTTGTGCCTTTTTTTCATTTTCTCCGATAATTTTGATAGAATTTGCACTCAACTGAGGAGCACTTTGGTCAGGCGCAGGCGGATGCGACTCAGCCATGGTGGTCAGAGTGAACACTTACTGTGACTGTGAAGAGATAAAATTGGAATTTCTCCTTCCCTGTTTTGTACTCGAAGATCTCTTTTTGGAGCACTACTCTAAAAAATAAATATTTTAATCTGAAGTAGATTTGAAAATTTTTAATGGCAAAACATTACTAAAACAATTTCCGTTCGTTAAATATCTGTTTTGAAGTGAGGGGAATCTTAGCAAGTTTCAAGAATCCAGAGATTAAGAGTTTTGAAAATTATACTTACGAACTTTTCCTTTCTGGTTTCTAGTTACGTTACTCGACTTCTCGCAAGAATTATTTGGTTTTCGTTGATTTTTTCTGCTTGAAAGGATATACGAAATAAAACTTACGTCTAGATTTGCCTTTTAGTCTACTGCATTATGTACTTTCGATTTTTTCGTTCCTGTATCTCATTCTCATCTCAATCTCAACCATTATTCGAGTCACTCGACTCGAGTCGGCGTCATTTGTCTGACCTCAACAATCCATATTATATGCTCTATATAATTTCCATCGGCAACTCTGGAATATCGACGGCTACCAAATTCGTATTTATCATTCGTATTACCAAAAATATGTAAAAATATTCTATGCAAATTCGAGCAATAAAATGTCAAGTAATTCGATTCATAATATGCATGAAATGGGAAATGGCCTATATCTTGTTGAAGTTGATCAAAATCAAAACGAAATGCGATTCATAAAGAAACGTAAAAATGACTTTAATTAGTTTACCACTAGCACTGGCAGTATTTTAACAAAAGTATAGAGGGTCATTTCATTTACAGGTACTTTATACAATACAGATAAATACAGCAAACAAACAACGTCTTTTGCTTAATTCAGACCTAAATCTAGTAGTATTAAAATATTACAATTATGTTAAATTTTACTTTATATAATGCTTAACTAGTAAAATAAAATAAAACTTAAATATAAATATGCATAAATTATCATTTTTTAATCATGTAACAGTCTGGAATGTTCAGTTGAAGCTGACGAGGAAGACTCATCATCGTCGTTGGTAGTAGTATTACTACAATCACTCTCTGAATTCCTATTCATGTCTTCTGCTGCATCGTTATCCACTAAATTAGAATCAGTAGCTGTTGTATTTGTTACATCGGTACAACGGGCAGTGTTGAGATGAGAGCTTTCGTTATTAATGTCTTTTTTCATGTAAGCCTAGAAGGTAAAGGTCGCATTATTTAACTTTGCATGATAAAACAGTAACGCTGCTGGTTGGTAAACTTCTGGATAAGTGAAAGTGAAGTACCTTGTACGCGGTTGCTTTCAGTTGCTCATGAGACGCTCTTCCTGTGTGCTTACTCATAGAAAAAAGTATTCCGTTGGTGTTCGTTAATAAAACATGGGGATGGTCGTACTCCTGCAAATTATTCACCCAACATGAATATTATTTGCTTGAAAGGTTATTGATTTTAATTTGCATTATATTAAATACGTACCTTCAATTCGCCACTTTCCATAACCAAAATTTTATCACAGTCCATTACACTGTTGAGCCTGTGAGCAATGATTAAAATGGTGCGACCGGAAATTTTTCGAATTGTTGATTGAATTATATTGTCCGTGTAAGGATCCACGTTTGCTGTGGCTTCGTCCATGACTATTATTTTGTTGTCCCTTAGCAAGGCTCTTGCAATGCAGACGAGCTGACGCTGGCCAATACTGAAGTTTATACCATCACCCAAAACTGCATATTCTAATGCTGGTATTAATGACCTTAACTCCACCTGTTTAAATGACCAGTTAATGAATAATTACATGAATACATTTTTTGGCGGGTTTTAATGTACAAATAATAAATTTCTCAGTGACCTCGTCTAGAACTTTCCACAGTCTGTCATCGCTGAATTCATTGAAAGGGTCGAGATTATATCTCACTGTGCCAGAGAATAAGATGGGATCTTGAGGGATAATTGAAACGTTTCTTCGGAGGTCATGCAACCCCAGGTCGTTAATTTTCACTCCGTCAATAAAGATTTCCCCAGTTGGTTCGGTAAGCCTAAACAATGCCGAGAGAATTGAAGATTTCCCTGCCCCTGTCCTCCCGACGATGCCAACCTTTTCCCCAGCTCGAATATTAAAGCTTAAATTGTCCAGAACAGTATTGGTTTCATATGTTAAGGACACTCTGGAAAACGAAATGTCGCCCTTTTGCGGCCAACCGGGAGGTGGTTTCGCTTTGGGTGTGGATTCGAGAGGCGCTTCAGGCTCGATTTTGGTGTATTCAATTGTTCGTTCAACGGACGTCATTAGGTTTTCAGTTTCCGCCGATTGACGCATTCCCCACTGAAACGTTCCAGTAAGAGTCAGAACAGAAGAGATGGCGAGACCTACGGATCCACTCAATTTTGCTATATAAAATAAATGAAGAATTAATAATTAACAAGTAGAAATAAACTACACTTTTTCTGCTTTCTAAAATATTCAATTCATACTCATTGTCAATAACGGAAAGCTGAATGTCACAGAGGCAAGAAACAGGACGGAAATCATTTCCAGCCAAATGCCAAACCATCTGTTGGAGGAAATGAAGAGAAACCACGCAGCCGAGTGGACATCTTGCAGTTGGTCGAACTGATCAGTTAATTTGTCATGCATTTTAGACGCTCTAATTGTCGTAAGTCCTTGCACGGATGTCGTGAGATGTGTAAACAGTGGACTTTTTGCTGCAATTAACATTTACCAATTTTCAAATTAAAAAGGTTATTTAGAAAAACTTTTAAGCATAATACGTTTTTCGTAAGATTGTTCACTTACTAATGGCTTCCAATCTCTTCACATCCCTTGCCGTTTTAATGTAGAACCCACGAATCAGCCATAGGCAGATAATGAGTAGCAAGCTTGGAAAAATCAGATAAATGTTTGTGACGCAGACAATGACTAGAACTCCAATCATTACCAAAAAGATTTCTAACACATCTATAAATGCCGCGGGCAGGTTCTCATCCATCGAACTTAAGTCTTTAGTAAATCTATTCATAATACGACCCGAAGGGGTTATTTCAAAAAACTTGATAGGGGCTCGGATTAAACTTTGGAACATCTTCTCATGGATGTTAATACTGATACGCATACAGTATCGGAAGAAGAACGTAGCCTTCAGATTCGTGGAGATTGCGACAGCGATAACAAAGGCAGTGTAAACCCAAATGTAAAAGTGTTGACCGCGATAAGACAGCCCTCCCAATATCATTGTAAATAGACTTCTAGTTGGAGTTGTGGACGGTGTAGAACTGATAAACGACGATTCAGGGTCAACAATAGGGTCAGTTCGATTTTGAGCAGAGGAAGTCAAAGCCAGTGGGGATGGGTACTGTGATACATTTTCTTCTCCAGTACTGTCGGTGTCATTAATAATTACATTACTAAAGTAGGAATACTGCTCTGTGGATTTTAAAGACGTGGACCATGATTCTTCAGAATTCGTCCTGATTAAAAAAGCCATAAAAATATTGTATGAAAAATATTATTTCCATAATAAAGCTTGCAAAATTATTGTTGAAATTGTTGAAATTAAAAGTACCAAAATTTAAGCCACCAGTCTGTAAGACTAAACAAGAATTGTGAGACAATAAATCCAAATAACATGATACACATTGCCACAGAAGATTCTCCGAGCTGGAAATATTTCCAGTAAGTCTTCCAGCTTACTGCTCCAGCAGCCATTTTCTCAACGTGGGATGCTCTCGACTCTTCATCTTTCCTCACTTCCGTTTCCGTCTCCTCCAGCTTTGTCAAACTTTGTCTTCTGAATGACACGCTCTCCTCTGTCTCATTCGTGATGATTCTGACGAAATCGATTCCTCGCTCGAAAAGCTCCTCAAATTTCCCTTGAGCAATGATTTTTCCCTAGAACAGTAACAATTATGACATTTCAAAATAATGCATAGTTGGGTTCTTGCGTCCAAAACAACGCTGAAAATAATTTGGTGAAAATGTACCTGATCGAACACTAAAATAGAATCTGCTTGTGGTAAATACTGCAATTGATGAGTGACCAGTATCCTCAAACTTCTTGCCAGGTACCTTTTCAAACCCTTATCAAAAATGTGTCTGCTCACGCGTGAGTCCACAGCAGACAAAGGATCATCCATCAAATAAATATCGGCTTGTTGGTACAAAGCACGGGCTAGATTGACCCTTGCCTTTTGACCACCACTGAGAGAAATTCCCCTTTCTCCAACTTCCGTTCTATCTCCCATTGGAAGCTGCTCAAAGTCACTTTGTAAGGCACATGCTGAGACGACTTCCTGATATTTGACTTCGTCGTACGGACGGCCAAATAAAATGTTTTGTTGCAGAGTCCCTGTAAGGCAATGTACCAAATAAAAGTAAGACTTTCAGCGGAAAGGCTTTACTTAATTCTCACTTAACCTCACCTGAAAACATCCAAGACTCTTGCGAGGCAAACGCCACTCGTCCCGTTATCAAGCATTTCCCGGATGAAAAAGGCAGCTCTTGAAGAAGGGCTTGGAGGAACGAGGTTTTCCCCGAACCTATCGGTCCTACAACCATGATGAGTTTGTGTCCAGTCAAGTCGCTTGTGGTAACTGTGTTCAGATCATTTCTTCCTTGTGCATTGTTCGTCCAACGGGCAGTCACATTTTCCATGTGAATGGAAGGTACCAGTTTTCCTTCCCTTATTAAATTGTGAGATTCTGGACCTTGGCGAACTTCCATTCCATTGCTGATACAACGCTCCTCCAGCTTGAGGATATTCTGCAATTGATAATAAAACCACATTACTAACATACAAGAACATGTATCTATATGTAGTAAGTATTTTAAAAAAAGTTGTAGAATCGCTTTGAATCTAACCTCAATTCTTTTTATGGCCACAATTAATTCACCAATCCCGGCTACTGCGGAAGGCAACGTGGATACCATGTTGTGAATCACAATGTTAAATATGGGCAAGGCGAAGAAAACTTTATCTGCTGTAAGATGATTTCCCATCAAGACATAGGCGAAGAATGTAATGTAAGGCACAAGTTTTGAAGACGCGACAAACATTGAAAAGTTAAATGACCGAAGATACGCCCGCTTTCTTAGCGCTTTCACCTCCTGTCTTCGGACATCTTTGATTATGTTTGCGAACGGGAGCTCCCATGCATACATTTTGATTACCCGCATCGCCATAATTATCTCATTCATGATCTTTCCTCTTCCTAATATTTAGAGATACGAAAACTAACATTAATTAAATCCAATAATTATATTTTTAAAATGTTATTTTACTGATTGGTGAAAATTAAATTATACCATCTGCTTTGCCAGCTAGTTCAAAACGAAATTTTCTGGAAAGTTTTCCCACATAATCTATATAAATTAAAATATCCATTAGGTAATAATTTATTTAATTGTTAATTATCAAATACTAATTTAGGAACTGTTTTAAAATTGTTGTACATTGTAAAGGCATCAGAAGAATGACAAAGCCTGTGCCGGCCAAACACGAGATTCCCAACTCCTCCCAGAGGAAGTATGTAAAAATGAATGTTTGCAAAGGACCAATGAGCAAGTATGGCAAGAAGAGAATGCTGTAGTCAAACCGATTGACGTCATTGGAAAGTAAATTAATTAGTTGGCCGATTGGAGTATTCTCTTGAGCAGCTTTGCTCAGTCGAAGTGTCTGCGACAACAAAATATATTTTATGCACGTTGTTATACTTTAATTCATGGGATTTAAACTTCAAAGTTGAAAAGGTTGGAATTGAAAGTGAAAGCCAAACCTTTCTGTAGATGAGCGAGCAAGTGGAAATACGACACTTCATTCCTAAATGTAAAATTCCAAATGAGATCGGGTGCATGAGTAGGCAATGAACGAGTGAAGTAAGGCACACTCCGGCTGCATAAGTAAACTGCTGCGAACTGGACACGCTGTGATCGGAAAACGTTCTAATGAGGAGACGGAGAAAGATTGGCTGAGCAACTCTGCGTAACATTAAATAATAATTATAATGATGCCAATTATCTCAAAAAATATACAAAATGAATTAAATAATGAATAACGAACATCCTACAAATTGTAGGCTACAATTACCTGATGATACATTCATCAAACAAAGTGCCCAGTGCAAAGAGCACATAGTTGCCTCCAAATACTTTCCAAATCGCTTTATAAAACCTGGGAGGGTTGCCCCTCTTCGTGGCTGATTGTAGTTGGTCATCCCAAGCTCTACAATTACAAATTAGGAATTACATAAAAACTAGAAACAATGAACTACTATAGGACAGAAACATGCACATCAACATTTCTCTTTCTCTTCGTTTCCTCTAAATGTCTCATCTTGACTTTGAATTTTCGACTTAGGAAGAAGGCTAGTAAGTTTCTGCATTGTTTGCCGGATTTATTTATGCACATTTCCTACACATTTTTGGCTCACAACTATAAACTCCCAGTAAGCTTGATTGCAGTTTGACATGTCATTGCCATCACCTTGAAAAATCGAGTAGCAAACACACCATGTCCTGTTAAAGTGTTATGTCATTCGGATTTCTGTTGTTGTTGTATGGAAAAACAACAGCATTGCGCTTAATAGTGTTATTATTATAACATTAGCATGAGAAAAAGTGCGGAATGCCAGCCAACTTTTGATGCATCGGCACAGTAAAAGCAGCAGTTCAGCAATTAGTTTAGTACATCACATACTTTCTCTGTATATAGTAGTCATAGAGCAAGAGTTAACGATGCTTAAGGATGACTTAATTTGCCTTAATAATAAAGCCAAAGAATTACAGACGATTGGAAAGGTTTTCCAGAAAAATTGGGGTAATTATTTGTCCCTGTTCATGTTCAGCTTTTAAAAAATTAACATGTAACAATTACTTTAAAATATTCAGTGTGCTTGGTCAATTTACATGCACAAAACATGCGGAAAATTTTATCGTTAACAAAGCAAAATCCCAATTACCAATAATACGCCGAAGTATAATGAGCTCGCAACTTTTACGTTCCAATTCTGACTCAGTGGTCAAAGCTGGAAACTCCCAAAATTTGGCGGCTGCAAAACTATTGGTAAAGAGACTTTCAAAAGAAGGAAAAACTAAACCGACACAAACGTTCGTTGATAAAGACGACGAAGCCCTTCTAAACTTTTACCAGAGTTTGGCTCCTCCCCATGTACGTGTGTACAAACAAGACCACCCGGTCCGTCGACCAGAGGAAACAGATGCGGAGTATCAGTTCCGTTATAATTTGTACGAGTATGCCAAACGCCATCCTCTGACCCCCAGAAGCTACTTTTATGAGCTGGATGTCAAGGACGTTCTTCTCGTTCCTGTGTCTGAGTCTACGCCTAGGGTTTCTAAATTATTTGGAGAGACAAGTGTAGAGCCCTTTGATGATAGGTCGGATAGTGAGTGCGAGTCCGAAAGTATGTTCCCAGTTCCTGCTCCAAATGACCCACCTGTCGACCTGAGCAAAATTTCCAACTCGCGCGTTATCCTTCGCACCGCAGAAGCTAACCCAGACTTTTCTGCGTGTCCCATCAAAAAGAAGAAGAAGAGAAAGAGGATCAAGTTTCCCCGGTCGAATTCATCGTCTTTCACATTTTCGAAAAGGTCCAGTAAGTCCAGTTCCAGATCATCCATATCCAGCTCAAATACAAAAGTAAACTCCTTGGCCTCTTTCAAAGCTTACCTACGGAGTAATTCCAAACTAGAAATGTCCACGCCTCAGAGTCAATCCCCAGGTCAAAAATCTAGCAAATCTAAATCAGTGTTGGAAGTGTTCCATCGACCGCTCAAGAAAAAGCCCTCCAAATCCTGGTCACAAATTCGAAAGATCAACAAATCGAAAACGGTTGTGCAAATGTTTCCAATAAAGCCTGTTCCTACCAAAACCTGGTTTGGTTCCAAAGAGCAGAGAAAGCAACTGATGTCCAGGTACACCTTTTCCATCTCCTCCTCCAAGCGACCGTCCGTATCCTCATCTAAGTTACCGATATCACAAACTCAACTGACCCCAAGGAAAAGCATTTTGAAAAAAGGAGGAATCGAAAGCAAGGGTTCGACCATTGTCGGAGGTTTACCAGGTCTGGGTAGCAGCCGTAGTGTCAGTGTCAGCATAACCGAAAGAAAGAAAATCACTCGTTTCGCGAGTCATACTAGTACAAAGAAGTCTACACATTCAATTCGCATTCAACCCAACAGTTCAGACCCAGTTACAACAAGTCATTTGAAGAAATCCAAATCAAAAAAGAAGCAGTCAACGTCAACAGTCAAGTCCAAAATTATTAAAAAAGCTGCATCTTCGAAATCTCCAGTAGTCCAGTGAATAAAAAATCTGCATGAGTTCAACATGTTCAAATTCTGCAAAATTTTCGCCCTTCTCTGTAATTTTCATACTAGCGCTACTTAAATTGTTAATTTTTTACTTACTTGCCAAGTTTTGTTCCCAAAAGATTTGCGCTGTCTTCCTTTGGAGCATTGTACATGTCATCAACGCCCAAGTCTTTTTTTGCCCCTTTACACTGTCAAACCAAAATGTCAATAACGTTAATACTTTCCTACCTCGCTGTGTAATTGTTCATTAAAATGCATGGTTCATTGCTGCTACAAAAATGTTGGAATTGAGCGTTTGTCTCAATTTTCTGGGTAGCTTCTGCCGATTTTGTGTCATCTTTATTTTTAATATCTCTCTTGAAGTCAACATCTGTGCCACAAACGTATGAACTGTTATCCTTTGACAGTAGAAAACTCTGCACCAAATATTAAGGGCATGACAGTAAGGCACTTCAGTTCTTTCGTCGTTTTTTCAGCTAAAGTTAAATCGTAATTTAAAAGCAGAAATAGATACAGTATGATTTAAGGAAATTGTGAGAATCAGAAGTGACCTAGAGTGTTAATATTTCTTCATTAAATACTTTAATTCGGTTTAATTAATTAGTCCCGATTGGTTAACAATTTGTTGTTCCGATTCTGAACAAAGCCGTTGTTAGGAATGGCGAATCAGAGTAAATTTAACGATTCAGAGAAGATAAAATGTACAGTTTGTGGAGCAGAAGTAAAAGAAATACGCCAACACTACCGCGAATATCACACCTTCTCCGCAGATTGTCTAATCTGTGGCGATAAATTTTCCGGGAGAAGTGATATTAGGATACATTTAAAGCTGCATCACAGCCATATGTTTGGATTCCTACTTCCGCCCTCAGAGGTTGTTGCCCAGAATAGGGGTAACGATATTTCGGTGAATATCGACACATTGAAAAGTGAAATTGAGAATCTCGGAATATTGGACCGTGGAGGGGAGTGGATCGTAAATGATGAATATGCTGTCTCCTACAATATGAGTGAAATGCGACCCTTGGTGGCGGTAGAACTGGTTACTCCTACCTCGTTGGAAAACGTGTATCTGGAGGAAAGAGATGAGTTTCCGTACCGGTATGACAGTGCTCTTCCGAATACCCAGTTTCAAGTAGGAGGTCGAAAAAGGAATCATGAAATTTCGCATTTAGCACCGTCAGGTAATACTTTACTTCAAATACGTTTAAAACTTAGTCTCGATTGGTCCACATGTGATTCAATTACCCATTATTGTTCTTTGCAGCTAATCACAGACTGACTAAAGAAGCAAACGCATCAACGTTCCTTGTACGTAACTTAGTACACCTTCATGCTAATGTTAACGGAGGTTTATTGTCATCGGTTGACAATCATCTAACTCAGGTTGCGAGAAACTGTGTGGAAATCAGTAATCATCACCATCCCAGTTTATGATGATAGGTACAAAGTATTATAACAACAACATACATAACTATCTTGGACTTTAATTTAACGTCGTCCTTTTGCTAAATCGCAGATCCACCATTGAAGGACAATTGCCTGAGCCCACAGAAGTCATCAAAATTATGATAAATGGTGACACACATCTTCAAGTTTATATCATTCCAAACTCTCCTGATATTAATCCAGATGCGACCATCACCTCACCCAACCGTGTCGATTTCAGCCGCCCAAAGCGTAGATCAGCAGCTAACACCACCTTCTCCGCAGCTGAAGAAATTGTGCGAAAGCAGAATGAAATTCAGCGTCATAAAAAACTAATTTTAAATTCGCAGCAGGCAATTAGACAACTTGAACAGGAGATCAGGGTTTTGAAGCGCAACAATGAAGGTGGCCGTGGCCACTCTTCATCTTCCAACCGTCCACCAATTAATCAGAGGCGCCGAACTCGGAATTGATGGGACAACGTGGCGTGAATCTTCCATGTTGTAAGAATGCTGCTTATACTTATAATTTCTATTGTAGTTAAAAATAACTTTTGTGAACGAAGCTGAAAAGGTAATAATTAAATAATTTGCTGAAATGCTTTGCTTGGATTAAAACACGACCTTTCATGTTAACGTCAAATTATGTAATATTTATTAAAGCATAATCAAAATGAAATATTTATCTCTCTTCAGTCGATAAGGGATAACATACCAACAAAGGAAGGATCCATAGAAAGAAAAGCTTGGAGATGACTGATGCTTTATCCCGTGGGTTTGGAACGTCTTGCTTCCCGTGACAATCCATCGTCGTAGCCACAAATTGTGGTCATTTATGACTTTTTCTTAAAATCGCTCGATGTAATTAAGCTAAAATACACAAATTAAAACTTCTTTGCACTTTCAACTTTCACAAGGTGGTGGCCGTTAAATCCAGCCCACGCAGCACCTCAACTCCAAACACCTCAAACACGAATGCTGCTAACAGACTATCAGCTTAAATCATAATCTGTAAACTTGTGAAACAGTTTAAGTCCCTCACTCGAACCACACAAGATGTATTACCTAGATAAGTCTACACTGTAACGATAAAATCATGCGAAAGTTAACTGCGAAGTTATCAGCGTGTGCACCTCTGTCCATAGGAGTGTTGTTTGGAAAAACACCTTTGAGATCTAAAATTAAATTTGGATTGGCAGAGAAAAAAATAAAGTTAACAAAAGGACATCCTATTCACTTCACAAATAATATTTGTCATTGCATTGCCATTGTAAGACAACAACAAGTACACTGGCGCAGTAGAAATTATGCAAGTTCTTTCCTTCCTTCCTGTGAGAAAATATCACGCTTGTAGCTTGTGTGCATATTTTTATTGTAAGCAACGATCACATCAGGAATTCACGATCATACCAGTATATGTACATACATACGAGTATTTATGCAGTGAGGCTCTTGTGAAAATGTGAAGTTAAATATTTTTGCACAATTCAGCAGCGGAGAAAGAGAATGATAAGTGCTATGAGCTTAGCTAACAAACTGGCAGTGTTTGATGTGATGGTGCCTGGTGCTGCACTGACGAAAAAATAAAACTGAGACTCTGTCCGAATTACTCGTATGCAAAAACGACACTGAGAAACGCGAGCCAAGAAGACCCTTTTTTATTTATACTCTTTCAACTTTGAAAAAAATCCAATTCGATACATAAAGTGAAACTTAAATGTACCTACATTTATAAACACAAGTAAAGATTATTCGAGTCCCAGTCTTACTTTATGGCAGCTCATGCAGCTGTATGCATAAACTGAACTCTTTTAGCCTCCATGAATGAGTTACAATTTGTTTAGCAATTTTACAGAAAAAAAATGATTTCGTTTGATTTTCTCTTAAATAACACAGGGCTGCTCTGTACCTGTCTCAAAACAAATACAACCGTTTTCATTATGATTGTGTTCAAATGTAATGTGTGTAGTGATTTTCGATGATGTGACATAACACGCAAATGCACAAGCTAACATATTTTTAAATAAAAATGCTGTTACGTACAAACTGTCGCTTTCAGCTGGTGTCCTACTTGGAAAACATTTGATTTGGAAATCGAACGATTGAAACTGACAAAAAATGAACTGGTGGACGACGAGAAAAGATCATGGGGTTCACCAATAACAATAACCTAAAAATTGTAGGCAAATTGTTCGCTATTTCAATAATCATAGTTGAATCATATGAAAGTGATAATTTTGCTGCAATCATTGCTATTCACCATAAAATAACACATATTAAGACTGCCCACCCAATGTATCCAATCTACTATTATAAATGCAATCCATTTGCTTTTACCATCGCTCATCACTGTCCTACAAGCATTTTCATGGTGAGAGAATTCTCAAATTTTCGTGCATACCTACTTCCAAAAATATTATATGTTCATCTAAAGTTGGCACATTAAATTGTGCACATTGATGCTTTCCTCCAAGTTGTACCAAACTAAATCGACTTTCTTGGCTTCTTTCCTATTTTCCGTTGAAAGATTTTTTATGCATTACATTCACATGAGTTTCACTTGATTATGTGCAAAGTCATCATCAGGCTGCACACACACGACAAAACAAAATTAATACATATTCCTCCGAAAAGAACCTTGTAAAAATTCTAAATAGTCCTCTAAAGCAGAGACATGAGTGAGCGTGTTTAGGTTTAGGTGCATAAAAGTTTGGAAAGCAGTGCTTGTGTCGCATAAAGCGAGAGAAAAAATGCTGAAAGAGTTAAACAAAAATATCGGCAAATAAAAATGACACATGCGGATGCACACTGCCTGTTTACTTATCATCTCGCCATTCTCGCCTCGCTCGACGGTTGAGTTGAATTTGTCCTACACAAACAATAACACAAACTCTGAAAGTGCAGTTTTGGCGATATCAATTTTATTATCTATTCCAAAAGGAAAAGTAAAATGCAAAGCTCTAAAGGGATTAGAAACGCTTAACGATTTTATGTGGAATGTAAATATGTAAAGGATTAAATGTACTGTTATTATGAAGGATTATTTTGGTATAAGTATAAACGTAATTCTATGTGTTAGAACCGGCTCTATGAGTCTTTAAGGTGAAGCTGTCAACTGTAAAACGCTTAAGAATAATCTTGTATTTTTGGGATTGACCACGTGACCTTTCTATAAGAAAAGTCTATAAAAATTCCATTAACGTCAGCGTATTAATTTCCCTCTCAGTTTAAAAGTGTGAATCTTAAAATTAACAAATTATCGCTTAGTCAGTTGCTTTACTTTCTATAATTTTTAACGTCTTCAAAAATGCTACTCACCTATTTATAGATAACAGACAAAAACTTCCTCACATCAGTGCATTGTGAATAATTAAAAATTCGAAAATGGTAGTCTCAAATGATGTTGTGATTACGAGGGAAATATTTATATAAATAATATAGTCAAACTAACAAGGTTAAACAAATCATGCATGAATGTTTATAGAAATGGGACTACATTCTCACCAGTTTGTTTTGATTCATAAATCTGCAGGTTACACTTTTCACTTCGTAATTTCCTATTTATTGTTTATTAGTTGGGCTAAATTAAAAACCTCGTGTTTTTGTCCTCACAGGCAGAGAGACAATGACAGAGATAGACAATGAAACAATGGACGCAGAAAACTACAGCTCACAGATCCATGTGTCACTGGCACTTGCACTACTATAGACATGTTGTTTTTAAGAAATTGTAATCAGTTGTCAGTTAGCAATTAGCAGCTTTAAGACAAGGTATCCAAAAGTCAGTCGCTCTCATGTAGTTCAGCTACAGATAGGTCCATCCATACTTTTATTCGTAACCATCCGTTATTCTGAATGAATGCAATGTGCAAGGATGTGCAAGCCATGGTCATGTCACCGGAATAATGAGAAATGAATGACTCATTGTGCATATTTGTTTTATATCTCACAGCAGTATATTACTTTTAATATTTGAGTTGAGTTGAGAGATATATCAGGCAATCAAGTTTGGTAAACACAGCACAAAGCATCCATCCAGGACACACTCTTACTTAGCCCCACACGCTTTTCGAGTAATTTCAATTATGAATGAATTGAGTTCATCTTCAACAGTTGAATTACTTGCACTCATCGTCAGTGTCAACTACAATTAAATCTAAATCAAAAAGTGTAAATGTGGCGAGTTCTCTGCACTGCAATTTTATCCAGTCTCTACATAGAGATACAAGATTAAGCCTGTCTATCATAATTTTATTATTATAGGTGTCTGAAGTGTGATGAGGAAAAATGAAATAAAATCTGATTTGTTCAAACATGCGTCACTCATGAACAAAGAAAACTCAACGTTTCTCCCTAATATCCTGAAAAATTTTTTTACTCACTTCATCTCGTATGTCTCAGAGTATTATTTTTATTTGCATTATGATTCATGAATTTTTGTACAGGAAATTTTTTTAATTTTTTGTTTATCAACGATTGGCAATCTAAATTGTTTACGCAATCATTAATATTATAAAACCAGTTTCTCCGGGGTTTAGTTCGTGCAAGTTTTGAGCACACCTATTAAAAATTACCTGCATTCCACTTGCACTTCTACTCATGAACTCATGCATACAGACAGATATGCAATATGAGGCCGAGCTCAAAGAAATTGCCACGAAACGTTTTGTGTACAATTCTAAAACGTTTTATGCAATAGGAGGATGTGCCGTGTGGTCCAAGGTTGTAAAGTTCATTTGAGTTTACTTGCACATTTTTCCAAACTCTCCTTTAAATTCACAGAGTTTGAGATAGTTCGTAGAATAAAATCAGCATAAATGGATTTTCTCAGAATTGCTAAATTCCAGTTGACTAGCCCGCTGGAGTTTCAAGATAATGTTGTATGTTGTAATTAATGGTTGTTCAATGAAATTGATGATATTCCCTTAGGCTGTGGCTTTTGGCTTTAGCAATAATGAACATCTTAGTATTTGCTGTCCACTGATTGTAAATGTTATGTAAATACTAACCCATTGAAAAACTAAACTACGTAATTTTAACTTGATTTATGTTGATCCATACTGCCACTGCCACTGCCATCGATGAAACTGAAAAATTTAAAGTTAGAGTTCATTACTTGACCAGAACTGAACTGATGTCATTATTTAATGATATTAATTAAACCTATTTATAGGCAAAGAAGGAAATTCTAATAATTTGAAAGGTTCATGGTAATGCTTCATTTTTTCTTTGCTTACATCCTGCTTTCAAAAACAGAAAATTCCTTGAAATGAGGAAAATTATAACTTTTTTAAGATAGTGCCAGCGCATTTTTGCACTGAAATAACGAATACTTGTCAATAAATTTGTAATGTCATAATTGACACATAATAATTAGCATTTGGTGTTTTATGGCTGGCATATGGGAATTTGTGGTTGGAGTTGGAGTGTTGACGCGACACGACATGAAGACGAGATAACAAGTTGAAATGAATTCATTCGGAGGCTGAGATGAGATACTAAATTACAGGGAGCGCACCACAATGCAGAGAAAATGCTCACATTTAAAAGAAAGATTTATTTTTTGACTTACAATTTTTATATTTAAATACAGATAAATTGGGCTACTTGTTGAAATTGAAAAGCAGGATCTTGTGTATTTATTTTAAATAAAAACTTTTCTTTATTACTCATCTTAAATCAGACATAAGTCAGTTTGTTAGTTTTCCGCGTGCTCAAATAGCAAATCAACGTCATGTTTTTTCATCAACTAAATTTATAAACACGTGTAAAACATTCGTTTCTTTCTAAACCATATAGTTTGTTGCATCAAATTGGTATTTGGTATGGCACGGTTTCAGAGATTGATAAAATGGTAAATTATGTAATGGAAATGGAAGGCGTGTCCATTCTTAAAGACAATGTTTTGCGGGTTGTTGAACAATTAGCATATAACACGTTGATAAAATTGACACTGACACCTGTAATTAAAATTGCCGAAAGTGACATCTGATCTGGCTAGGGTCCATGCCACACAGGATGCTGATAAGATTTAGTTTTTCACATTTTTGACATTGCTGATCATTCGCAGGGAATTAATTTGGAAATGAACATTAATTTAACCTTTCGACTGACCCGACCTTCTGATAAAACTGGCAGCACACAAAATTGCTGATTGTGAATATTATTTCTATTATTGTAACGTAACTGAATCTTTTGTCAGTTAAATATTTTTCATAATGTCCAAGCAAATGATAAAAATAATTTTTTTAACTGAACATACAATTCCAACAAAATCTAATCTAATCATATTTAACGTTTACAATGAATGTGGTATGATGGATGATAGCTTCAGTATTAGACAAGTCCTAATTGTTACACACACACATACCATATCCCTTAATTTTTCAAACTTTTGACACGTGAACTGATAACCGCAATGTTAACCCCGCGTGATGCAAACCGCCCGTTGTTTGTTCATCAGGTCAATTTTAAATCCATTTTAGTATGATGTTTTAACAAAATTACTGAATCCTATTATTTCCTTTGGGACATTTTTTTTGGTATAAAAGCCTCCTGACTGTACTATCTCGGCAGCAGAATAAGTTCTCTCTTCATAGAACTCAAACTGTTCCAGCAAAGAGCTTTGAAAGCTATTAGCTGTTAACCAGCCTTTCACCTTCCACACCATTTTGTCTAACAGCCTTAATTACAGTAACTTTTCTTTGGAAGCCATTACTTCCTATACCTTACACCATGGCGAACGTAGGTGTTCTGACATTCATTGCGGTTGCTTTCCTCTCGACGCTTCTGTCACCAGTTTCGAGTAGAGCTGTTGATGATACAAGGCAAGAAATCAACCCAATCGGTGGCTTCCTCTTTTACAAAGTCCTCAATGGAAGGGTAGAGTATCTGCTGTTGAAAAAAGCAAAAGAAGACGACTGGAGTCCCCCAAAAGGTAATTTAATGATGACCTTCATTTAAAAATTCAATTTCTTAGAAACTTTTAGCCTGATTCCATGCTTTAATATTTAAAAGGGAACTTGGATGGCAATGAGTCCGTGTTTGAAACCGCAGTTCGAGAAACACGTGAAGAGACAGGTTGGCTCATGTCTGATGACTACGTGGTGCAAATGCAGTACAAGATTTACTTCGAGGTTAATTTTAGTTATCCAAAAAGAAATCACACTAAAGAATTGGCTATGAATTCAATACACAACTAATATTTATCTATTTCCATTATATGAACAGTATGAAACCAAGGATGGCGTTTTGAAGCAGGTTCACCTTTGGCCTGGTCAACTGACTAATTTTGAAAAACCTATTAAACTGTCACCTGAGCATTCCGAATACAAATGGCTCGCTTATAATGACGCCTTGTCGATAATCAAGAAGCAATACAGGGTTGCGCTCACCGAAGGCGATCCAATTATTAGGGCACACCATGGATTTGAATAAAACAAAATGGTGCCGATGAACGAATTGAAATAAATGCACCAAGATTACATCTTACTCTTTACCTTTTAGTTTTGACGATATTTGTATATGCGGTATTGGTAAAAAAGATAAAAGTTACATTTAAAACAATGGTTAGTGGGGAAGGATGAAGAGGGGGTGTTCTTTTAAGAGTAGAAAAAAAATAAAATCAAGATTACACCACCATGAAAATAACAGTTTTTTCCAACAGTGTTAAGCACAAGTTTCTGTCATAAAAGTATAATTAAGCATTTTTATTATTTTCAATATTAGTTGAGTATGAGTATAAGTTTGGTATTTGGTATTTATCTTCACAGTTTCATGATCACTGGATCACAATTTTATCACATTAAGATTACAAAAAGTATATGTGTTTCAGAATACACAAGCTACACTTACGAGTAAACATCAATCTATTTGAATTCATTCGTAGTTTACTTATAAAAATTATCCTCTTTTGTACCTCCATACATGAATGTCCTGTAAGGAGAAGACAAGAAATCAGTCACATTAACATTTGGTAGTGGTTACTTTTTATAGCGGTTTACAAATGTATTTTTTTCTACAACTTTGCTCTGCAACATAAAAATTCTGACCTTTGATCTCTAGCTATTTTAGTATCCAAGTATTGCATCCACTTTTCGCTATTATGACCAAATATTTTTAAGGCGCGTTGTGTCTCAGGAGACAAAGCTGGTTTGATCAGGTCTATTACAATGTTAACCGTACTGGGTGCTACAAAATAAAATAAAAACTTGCCCATCATATCAAGACCGATACAAGGTGATATTTTTTAACAGGTATTGTATTAAACGTCTCACCATCAATCACTATTATTTCATCCATAAATCCCAGATATTGCCCCTCAAACGCTCTCACGAATTGCAACCATACTGGAAGGCCTTGAATTATAAGTACATAGAAATTGTTTGGAAATGCAACTATATTTATCAATTTACAATTAAGGAGATTAACTACATATTATTTGCTTACATAGATTACAAGCATGTTGGGCCATATTAAATCCTAGAAACAGGAAACATTATTGTAGTAAATGCATTTCTTTTGCTTAGTTTGGCAGTTATGTTAAAAGGGTAAGATATGGTATTGGCGAAAAGTAGTTAATTATTCACCTACCGTCAGCGTTTCCTAAAACTACAAATCGCGTAACGTTTCCTCCGTGAGCTTGCTCTTCAGTTATCCCTCTCGTTATATTTTCTATTATGTGGAATAGATATTGCATGAGCCGTTGTGTTTTCCCTTGCAAAATGGCCCTATAAACTCAAATCGTTACAGGTCCTTATCTTCACAAGCCCTTTGCAACACATAAGTCGTTGGCCCATGACCACATAGGCCCTCATAGGTCCGTAACCATATTATACAGATTTTTACGGTTCGGTATACCAATTAGTTAGCAGGAGCAGTTTATAAGTTGACTCTTTTTTAATCCCCAATGTAATGATTTACTCCACAATATAGAAAATCTTATGAAAGGGCAATGTGGCACTAAAAATGTATGTAGTACTTTACATTTCATTTTGTTTCCAAAAGTTTTTTTTATTTTTTAAACTCGTAAGGTAAGCATTGACTTACAATGGAATGGCATGTAATCACTAATTGTAATACTATTGTCGATGCTATTTTAACACATAATTCTAGTGACAAATTTTAAGTTATATTCTGCTTTCCTTTATGATTAGTACGGTTGATAAAATCGTGCATTTAGTTTCTCGAAACGCCACTCCAGCTTGTGAGAATTAGAAGGGGGAAGGGTTATAGTTATCTGCTCTAGAAAAGTTGGAGTGACTGAAAATATATGGCATTGTGTGGATACATTTGAGAATATTTTAGAGCAAGATTTTGAAGGGCATCACATTATGTGGATAAGGGCCTAAGGAGGTAAAGGTATGTGATGATGATAAACTGTATATGTGGTTAAGGACCCGTGTGGTGAGGGTGTATGTGGCTATGGGCCTGTGTGGGTAAGAGCTTATGTGGCTACACGGTCGTGCAAAGGGCCAGTGAAAATAAGGGTATATGAACCTGCGCAAATCCCATTCGTAGATGTCCACAGTACAAACTAATAATAAAAGAGTCGTTTTAAGATGTGAAACATGTTTCATTACATATTATAAATTTTGACATTCTCATTGATTTTTGTTCTAATTACCTGGCTGACCTATATAAATTAAACATACATAAAGTCAGTCATTAATGAATGCTTTAATTTAATTTAAAATAAATACAAAATTAAAAGTCGGCTTATTGAGTCATCACCCTCTAAATCGTGAGTATTTATTTGATAAGGAAATTCTGCCTCCATGTCCGTAAACTTTTCCTTGTCAAATTTATCAATTTTATTTTCTTCCCTCCATTTGAGATGCTATAAAAATTAATTTTGTTTTTATCTGCTTACTAGTAATTCGAAAATATATTTTAACTAACGCTATTAATCATATAAAAACAGAGGAATTAAGGAATTACTTGTTTAAGCATTTCTTTCGCCTTTGGAATATTCAAATCTTTCGCTGTAGAAAATTTAAGAAAATGTTTCTTTCTGTATACTTTTTTAAATCTGCCATTACAAAAATTAACACACATTATAACTCACCACGCAGCCATCGTATCAAGTAAAAATCCGTTTTCATGTAATCCAATTTTAGAAGTGGAAGTACTTTTGGTTTAAACTAGGTTATGCATGCATAATAATGACATTGCAGGACAAATTAATTATATTATTATAGTATTAAACTTGCACTCAATTAAATGTTACGCGGACTTAAAATATCATTAATGAAATTATCATTGTCTCAGCTATCGTCCATACCTCTTCCAAAGCGGTTTGTTCCCTAGATGTGTAATTTAAATCCCGCTCTGCCACAGTCGCTCCGACCGTCAACAGCCCGTAATAATTTCCAGAATTGCACAATAAAATTAAAACGAATATGCAGAACATCTTTGTAATTATTTCTTAAAAAGACTAATTAACTTCCAAAGGAAATGTCGCACAAGTAAAATGAAATTTTTATACTGCTAGAATTATCTGTAGAATTAATTTGGTTGACGGGAATTTTCCTGGATTTATTACACTAAACACTAGTGTATTTTCACTATACATCTGCGTCAAATTTAAAAATAACTATTCAAATCATCGTTTGCGATTTTCATTGAAGGTCTTTTATAAGAATTTGTTTAATTTGCCTAGAAAGCAAATGGAATGCTATTAGCTGAATACCAGCAGATAAATATGTAAGGTATCCACTCACACAATCGTTACACTGTGCTGGAGCTGGACTCAGCTTATGATGATACGATGATGTCGTTTCTTTACGAAATGAATTCAAATTGGACGACATTATTAAACAAAGGAAATGGGTCTCTTAAATTGTTTGCACTATTTGCATAATTGGAAACAAAATGATTTTTCCTGCAGAATTCAGTAAATAATAAAAATGATACGCTGACAGGCGGACAGGACTTGCCGCTTTGACTCCTTACATGTTAACGAACGATACGCACACCCTCATTATTACTGATCTAGTTACTATAATGTGGAAAGCCTGTTTCGTAGATGGTAGAAGGGGAACAATAAAAAATTTGCATCAGTCCACATATTTAAAAAACTAGTAAGATGTTAAAGAAAAACCTTCACAGCAAATCATTAACTTTTTATGACTTACTCATTTATTATTAGCTTTTATGTATTCGCCATTTATAATGACTCCTCCTCAGTACATTTTCTCATTTACCTACACGATATTGTAATTACAATTTCGTGACAAAAGTCATAAGCATAATTATAATTTGCAGACGAGCTGCAAAATATGCTTATGTACGTATCATAAAGAATTAACGTTGGGATTTAAGCTGTAATTTTTCCAGTAGATGTTTCCCCGAACAGAACAGGAAAGTAAACTACTGCCACTCATTAAGGACACATGAACTTGATTTGAGTGTAATGGAACATTTTCAAGTTCAAAGTAGTTCCACATTTTAAATCAAGTTAATATTAACGGACATGCTTAAGATTTTAATAAAATAACGATTCATTGTGCCCCTGTCCATACTACCAGTTTCCTGTATAATTTCGTATATTAATTAGAAATAGTTTACCGGATTTTAATGGTTATGTAACTTAACTTGTAGTTTGATAGCATTACTTATGTATAGTAAAAGTTTAGACATCATGTTTGAAACATGCACATTGGTGCTTAAACATACGCAACCTATTTAATTTTCATTGTCCTTTAAAAGGACTCTGGTCACAAAGACAATCATTAAACTATTCGTGTCACATTCGCATTCCTCCATCTCATTGGGCTTTCTACTTCCAAACGGAAATAACCAAAAGGTAACACTTTACAATGGCACATTCGTTTTTTCAATGTTCAATGCTAAACTGCCACGAGATATGCCGGTATCGGTATGGAGTATGGACCATGAGCCATTGACTCATATGTTGTATGTGTCATGCGAGTTTTCTCGTCCTCATGTCATCATCAGATGTTTGTGATGTGATGAAATCACACAGAAAATGTTTGGATTTTGGTTTTACAGATACAAATCTTCAAAATATTAATTGTACATGATTATATTAGAATGGCAAAATGTGAAGAAATTAACTATATAGAAATAAACAAATATAACATTTAATGATAGAATTCAGAATTACAAAAGTCGGTGTGTATAAATAATATTTAGGGCTTCAATATTTTTTATATAATCTTGACATCATGGAGGTGAAGTGTAAAACGAAAGAAAAATCTCGTGCGGCGATTGTACAGTTGCAGTTAATTCTGCGAATTTTACTAGCCAAAGCCCCAAACCAATTTAAGAAGGATTTTCAATACGCATTTGCTTTGTTCACAAGTGTCCTACGAAAACAGCAATTGCTGACAATAACAAGGTTTAAAGTTGTAGTCGACAATAAAACTGATGCAGCAGCATTTAACAATGAATTACACGAAATTTGCAACGCTTGCAATTTGAAACGAGCGGAAATTGATATTGACAGAGTAGTGTGGGTCTCAAGGACGACCCTGGAAAAATTTCTAATTCGACCTGGACAATGGATTACGCTGAGGAACAAATCTCCATTCAATAAATATGACCAATTCACATGTCAAGTTTTGCCATTTCAATCAGAAACGAAGAAAGATTTAAATAACACAATCCAATTAAATTCAGCGTCAGAGTACAATTTACGAAAGGCCTTAGGCATTCCAACTTTTATGTCTATTCCAGACTTGCAACTGAAACCATTAATCACGGATCCGGTGATAAAAACTATAGATAAAAGTTTGCCATTTTTTGCACCAATCCAAGGCAAGACTGTGGTCTTAACACGTGTCAAAAATTTGTCAAAGGAAACTCCTTTGAAGGAGTGTGAAATGTTGATTCAAGATGTATTTGAGCCCAGTTCCAAATATTTGTGTTTAGGTGACATCGTCTCCATTTCCAATGGAGTAGGCAACAATTGTTCGCATGTTGACCTAATTGTGACAGAGATTAATGGGAAATGTTTAGATGATGATGATAGCTGTAGAGAACTCTTTATTGTTTCGAAAGACGCAACACGCTTATCCATCGGGTCAAACGAATTGTCTGACCATTTTAATTTAGCAGTTAGTGAGAATCATGCTACACAATTACTCGCACCTTGTTTGCACCAGCATTTTCGAAAGTTGTGCGGATGGATTGGTCAAGCATTATTATCGAGTCATTTGAATAACTGTAGCAGTCCTGAAAGACAGTCACTCGGGTTAAATCCAGATACCGATTTGTTTTACAAGCATTTGTGGCCCCACATTTTAGTGCATGGTCCTGTTGGGAGTGGCAAAACGTCTTTGTGCCAAACGGCCGCATTGCGTTTAGGACTCAACTTTTATTTCATAAACGGCACCAATTTTATCGGAGACACAACTGCCTATAGTGAAGCAAAACTTCGAGCTGTCCATGACAAAATAACACAGTCTTTATGTCCAGCTTTGGTTTTTATAAAGAATATTCACGTAAGAAAAGGATCATTATGCAAAATTATTTTTCAATTCTTTTGTAAAGTCAAAAATATTAATTTCTTGACTATTTATAATCATTTATGGCGTTTCTTAGCTTTTAGGAAAGGATAAAGAGGGTCACGAAGATAAACGAGCAATGATTGCCTTTGAAGAATTTCTCCATGACCTTGCAAACTTTTCTCTGGCATCTGTAAATCAAAACGGTGTCAGAAATGCTATGAGTTCCAGAGCAATTTTTATTGTTGGATCAACTGACAAACCGGAAGCGTTGGTGCCTTCAATTAGTCAAAACTTTTTGTTAAAACTTGAACTACCTTCAGCCATTAGTTCTCTGTCGGAGACAGAGTCTACACTGAGATGGCTACTCCAGAAAGGAGGCGTGATTAATTTTGAAAACATTGATTTGGGAGGTTGGGTAAAGGAAAACTGTGGAGGCATGCAGAGAAGTTTGGGAGACATAAAAGCATTAGCCGCAAATGCTGTTAGGTAAAAATTATTTTTGTTTAGTATTTCTGTAAGTGGTAGCTTCTTGTAAATATTAGCAATTTAACACAATTTTTGAAAATAGGAATGCAGCTGTCAGGTCACAAACCGTGACCCCGGTTGAGGATGACGATTTGGACTTAACAATTTCTTCAGATGATCTAAACGCGAGTTTAAAGACGGTTGACGCGATTCTGAAGAAAGCTGCGAGTGCAGTTGAAGTTCCGAAAGTTGGATGGGAAGACATTGGCGGTTTGGAGGATATAAAAAAGGAGTTGATCAATTCTGTCCGCCTGCCTCTTGAATATCCACACTTGTTTTCCTCTGGAATAAGAAGATCAGGTAAGTTTAACCCGATATGAATTCATCATATTCATTCAGTCATTCAGACTGATACTAACGATATTTATTAAAAATGCAATTATAGTTTGTATAAAAATCTTTCTTGTACTTTATTTTTGCAGGAATTTTGCTGTATGGTCCTCCAGGTAAGTGAACCTTATTGGTTTACGCTCTTCTTCGAATCATCACAATTAAAATGACGTCATATGTGTAATGACATTTGTAGGAACTGGCAAGACTTTAATTGCCAAAGCTGTAGCTACCGAATTTAAACTGAGCTTTCTGAGCGTTAAAGGTCCTGAACTACTTAACATGTATGTTGGACAAAGCGAACAGAACGTGAGAGATGGTGAATCATAGTTAACGAACTCTTTCTTAATAGCTACTTATAATGAAGTTTTGATTGGCGTGGTCTTGACAGAAGTTACAATTACAATTTGAATCTTTGTAGTATTCACGAGAGCTCGGAATGCTGCTCCTTGTATAATTTTCTTTGATGAACTTGACGCACTCGCTCCAAACAGAGGGCGCGCTGGGGATTCCGGTGGAGTGATGGACAGGTAAATTGATAAGCATTTGAACTTAATCTACCATTATACACTGGTCTATAAGTTTGCAACAATTCTTTTCATGTTTTCAGAGTAGTGTCACAAATTCTTGCTGAGCTTGACGGGACTCACAGTACACCAGACGTGTTCATTATTGGTGCCACAAATAGACCAGATCTTATTGATCCTGCATTATTAAGACCTGGAAGGTGCTTTCATTGACGTTTTAAGTGATAGTTAGGTTGAGAATCTCAACTTGAGATTTATTTAGAAACTCGTGCATGTTTTTTGTAATTCCAATAGATTCGACAAACTGCTTTATGTAGGCATTAATCAGGACACCGAATCAAAAGCAAGTGTTTTGAAGGCGCTTACCCGAAAGTGAGTGCAGCGAGTCACTAGTTTCATTCATATTGGATGCCAGGAGTGTTATGAAAATAATGTATGAAAATGTCTTTTTTAAGGTTTCATCTTGCTGAGAATGTTGACCTAGCTCAGGTAGCATCTTTGCTACCCAAGGGGATGTCTGGAGCTGATCTTTATTCCCTTTGCTCTGACACCTACATGACGGCCGTTGAACGGCTCATTTCTATCGCTTCAGATTCTGTCCAAGGTAGACTCAATCGTCTTTAAACTCATAGCTATAAAAATAATGAAAGTGGACAATTTTTTTCCTAATCATAGCTATGAATTTTGATTTTCCTCTGTTCTTCTCTTAATTTGAATATTGACGACTAAAACTCATTTATTGTTAATTAGGGGAGTCACTTGAAGAAGACAGTGAAGAATGCAATAATGTGATGATTCAACTTTGTGACTTTGAAGCTGCTATTATTCGTTCAAGCCCATCCCTTTCAGACGCTGACCAATATAAATATGAGGCTTTAAAGGCTTTGAAGAGATGATTGAACTGAATTCTGAGATTTTAATGCACAACATTTTGTGATACCAAATAAATGCATTTAAATATCTTTCATCAGATAGTTTTAGAAATTATATTTTCTTTATGCAATGTTTTTAATAAGATATTAGTGTTTTAGATGTACAATAAATTATGAGTTTTACTCACAAAGGACCTTTTGTGCCGCCAAATTGTTGAAATCGCTCTTTTCTATCAATTCTTTTATCTAAGTAATCCATCCACACGTTACGATTATAGTCAAATACCTTGGTTTGAGCATTTAGTTCGGGTGACATGACGGGTGTAATCGCATTCAAAATTATGGCACCAACCATTGGAACTGTAAGAGCATTAATGATTTTTTAGGTTTTCATGCAGTTGTACTGTCAATGTAATTTCAAAATTTACCGTTAAAAAGGACCACTTCTTCCGTGAAATCTGGGTAATACATTTCTTTTTCGAGTGTCCACTGGACAAGAAAAGCCAAACCTAAATTTTAAATTTCAAATTGTCACGATATTTCTTTCTGGTATAAATAAATTAGCTTAATTTACTAATATGAAAGTTTGTACTAACAGTGTACACATGCATGTTGAAGGAGATTGACTCCATCGCCGTTTACCAACACGACTGATCGAGTTACTGGCTTTCCGGTAGCTCTTTGCACTTCAAATATCCGCTGAGTACTTTTTTCTGTAGAGAATGTGAGGTAGCGCTGGAGGCGACGTATCCTTCCTACAATCACGGCATCCCGGAGGTCCCACTCTCCAAAATTTAAACTCAGAACTTGCCAAATGAACATTTGCCAGAATATCAACATTTATTTAATGAATTCTCAGAGGAGTGAAGTGAAAACTTTTATTGCCTTTGTAAACTTACTTGGTCTTCCAGATTTATCTTGACCTTCAAAAGACATTTTGTAGTCCTCTTCCAAATCTGACCAGTTCTCCGACATGATGGAGGAAATGTTGTTGTTCTTTCTCCATTTCACTGTCTAAAAATTCATGCAGTTGCATTAAATGTTTGAGGGGTGGTGACTCACCACTGGTGAGAATCGCAGACTTTACCATTATAAACCTTATGATGAAAATACCTGCAAAAGTTTATTCTTAGCAATGGAAATATCCAGCTTAGCTTCTATATAGAAAAGAAAATCTTAAATTAACGCCCGTGTTTCATTAATGATATCCCAAAACATTCGTTATAAAACATACAACAACTAAGGTCGAACTTACGGCGAAGCCAACGTATTAAGTAAAAGTCTGAGCGCATAAATTCTTCCGTCAGAAATTCATTTGCCAGAGGTTTAAACTAGTAAATTCATCCAAAGAATTTGATAAATTAGACCTCTGATAAGTTTACACTTTATCGCTATTGTCCATCCATTGTATATTACCTTTTCGAGTGCATTCTTCTCCGCCGTGGTCAGTACCAGATCTTTGGAGTCGTTGTATGCAAACACTTCAGCAATTCCGGTACATTGCACAAATAGAAATGTATAAATTAATAACTTCAATTTGTTTGTCCAACATGAGCCCATACTTTAAAACCCTACGACTTCTATTACTGATTTACTTTAACTAACTTTACACTCCACATACCCCCTTTCCCCGCTGGATTACAATAGTTGGAGGAGAACAATGTTTCGTACAGGTAGATAAACTAAATATATGAACTCTTTCGAAGCTGTCTTTTGTTTCAAATATCATTTGCTTCTAGATCATTCATTTTCATTTTGATCCGAGTTGCAAGCAAGAACTTTACTTACTAAATTCATTCCATTCTTCCATATTACTGCAATCATATCATTCAAATTTCAGCAAAGAGAGCGTAATACGATGAGCGTAAAAACGTAATATGTGGAAGCTTCAATTGCTTCAAGGAAAAAATTGTAAAAAAATATTTCGTGAGGATTTCTAACAACGTCGAAAAATATACCCATGTCACGAGATCTTTGCTCATTTAACAATTAAAAAAATGGACACCGCATTCGTTGCCAAACCTGATTTCGTCTATACCTCGTTGTATGCTTGGCATAAAGATGAGGGTCTTGGCGTTTTAAAATGGATAGCAATTATGATTAATTACAATAATACCTTCTTATTATCGATATAGATGATAAAGAATAAATTTCTATGATAAAACCTCCAGTTGTGCCAAACGACATCCCTATGAATCTGCACAAGGATTTTTATGTTGAAGCTCCAACCAACCTCTTGCATGGTGTCAACGTTTATTGTTCTTTAACCTTTTTCCATTCCGTTATTTACTGCTTTTAGTACGCCCATTCATGTTTTACTCAGTATGCTCAGTTGTTACATTATCAACTAGTACTGGTACTATCTTTCAAAGGTCAAGTGGCACTTGGCCACTGTTTTAAGGTGTTTTCAAATCACATACGCTACAACAACTACGCTTAGAGTAGGCCGCGCGTTTCTTCTATTAAATAATAAAATTCTTTATTTTCTCTTTTCCATCGGACTTACAAAATTGCACAATAGAAGCCAATTAACGCAACTAACTGATTTTACTGCGTAAAAGCAAAAGTTAAGAAGCCAAAACCTTCTCTGTCACAATTTGCTTATACCAAACCTCACGTTTTATCAAGCGTAATTGCCGGTTTTCCGTTGGACTACTGTCTGAAAGATCTTCTGACTTCTGGGCTTCTGGAACCTATCGCTTGAATCATGACGTCCGTGCCATCAAACCAGGTCGATAGTGATGGAAAGGCCGTTGGTGTCAAGATCCCTGAAGGATTAGTGAAGAACCAGGACAAATCGACCGCTTAAAAGCATTCTGTGATTTTGCAAAAAAAAAAGATTGCAAGAAATGCAAATACCAATGTACCCCAGACTCGCGTCAAAGGCCGCCCGTATATTTAACAAAAAGCTACGAAGTGTTCTAAAAAGAACACTCGCAGCATACATGGCCTTCCGTAATCCAGAGAAAAGAAAACGGGATTATCTCATTCCGAAGGACAAAGCTGCGTGGCTCGAATGGCTCGTTACAGTGGCAAAGAAACGGATCACCATTCAGTACCTTACAGATAAGTAAGTGCTGTAGATTTTAGAAAGCAAATATTAACATTATTTGCAAAGGTTCTCATTGACAGTATAAACTTTTGCAAATTAGAGAGCTGAAGAAGGTTATAATTCGGGCACGGCCGAATTTATCTCCCTATAAAAAGGCTCACGGGGTCACCTGAGATCAATACACCTGAGATCGATCCAGATGTACCTGAATGCTTTTACTGGAACGAGGAACAGGTTGGAGATTGGATCGTATCAATGGGGTGGCCGCAGTTCAGGGTAAGCAGCGAGTTAACCAAACGATACGAAAAACATTCAAATGAAGCAGCAGTGCAGTTTAATTGTAGGTTTTAATGGCTTCATTTGGTTTAGGAAAAGTTTGTCAAAAATTTTATAACTGAAAAAAAGGCTCATTTTAATTGACTGCTCAGCTTTGAATAAAATGGGAATGAGCGATTTAGCTGCTTTGAATGTTATTATTATTATTTAATCAAAATAAATTTGTTTCTGAGTCTTAAAAGTTTTGCTCATTTCTACATCTAAAATTATGCAGGAAGTAGCTGAAAAAATACGCGAACTTCTTGGGGTTCCTCCTCCAAATGAAATGCGGGCCATGATGCGCGAGTCACCGTTCGAACAATTTCTTCGACAGAAGGTGTACAACGGTCGAACCTATGATGACCTGACATTTGAAAAGTTCTGCGAATTGGAAGGCTACAGTTACGAATTATTATTATAT
>VYYJ01000811.1:0-43518 GCA_021029165.1 Cyphoderus albinus
ATATTTGGATGAAGTGTCTTCACTAACGTTATCTTTACTTCCTAGAAATATTGAATACTTCTAGCCAAATCCTCAAAATAAAACACTGTCATCTCATCATTCGAGTCAACGGGACTGATTTCAACTCAGCTATGAATGACTATGACAGTCGTGAAGTTTCGCTACTGGCACACATTTTCTTGTCAAAAGTGCCGTACCAATAATCTCTAGTCTAAAATAAAATAAAGGATTTTTTATATTCTTCTGAGACCGAAAGACACACATGAAGTCATTGCCCAATAGAGAAAGTGGCTCAGTCAGTGCGTTGTTGAGAGAAACGAAAAAGAATTCTTGAGATTTCTGCCAATCCAGAGACTTTCTCCCAAGTCATATTTTCATTTCCCTATAAACCGTCTTGTTTCACATCAACGAACCTTTTGCGAAAGACATTTGGACACGAACGAAAAATTTTTCGTTCAGCTTCAGTCCACACTAAAATAAGAAGAAAAAAACTCAAATGCCATTTAAAGTAAAAAGGAGCGTCGTCGCACTTTACTTGCTTTGTTATGCTATAGCAAACACTAGGGTAAGTTAAGTACATTTTTTGCTCCGAGATATGTCACAGTGTTTGCTTCACTGGATTCAAATTTCGAAGGGTATTTCTTTGCTCTCTAGTCTCTATCTCCAAGTCGAACATGTTCTACACATCTGCAGTAATTGTGCTGGATGATAACCGGAGCAGCGGCAGTGATGTGGGTCAATGGGTACACTTCAGCCTGTATACAGTTACACTAATAAAATAACACTATTTTATTTTCCCACCGAATAAAACGCTTCATTCTACATATAGGTTTTATATGGGAAATAATGAACTCCAATCTATCATTTCCTGCCAAACTCTCACGTTTAGTGACTAAACCAAACCAAAAACCGAGTAGGTAAGCTCTGATGCACAAATTTTTTCTAAACTTTATTTTATGAAAGTGATAGAGACAGAGACTGTCTGAAAAACTTTTTTAGATGTCTCTTGCTATTGATGAGCGCATCCTGTTCACTGTGTAAAAATAATTTCCTTTCCAAAAAGAATTTTTCATCATTTTTTTTTAAACGCTAATACTTAAATTTATGCTTTTATTTTATTTTAAATGAAATGTATCAGACCGTTTTTCTTGAATGCAGGCAAGCATCATTTTTTCCGAAAAGTTTCTCTTTTTTTTCTCGAATACTTTTTTCCACTTTCACTGTCTTTCTTGTTGTGCCGTTGTTGCGAAAACTTTCTCTTTGAATGTATAAACTGTTACAAACTCTAGTCTTCCACAAATATAATTTTTTTCTATCTCGGGGTGAAATCGGCAAAGTCGAAAAAATAAAGTAAAAGTAAACTTAAACTAGATGAATGAGCCTGAATGTGCGCAGATTTTTTTCTATATTATATCATACATATTTTCTTCTCTGCTCTGCCCCACGTACTTTTGCAGAGTTTTGTTATTGCCATTTTGATTTGAGCAAGTGTCTCAAGAAAGTAAAATATGCACACTTTTTTATTTATTGTTGCAAAAAAGGAGGAAAATTGCCTGAGATAGGAAATGATGGTAGTCAATTTTATACACATTTCCCCGAATTTATTAACATGTTTTATTTTACAACGGAAGAAATAATGAATATAGCATTTGTTAAAGGGAAGGTTACAAGAGTTACAGTTTCTATACTGTCTCCACGATATGGATATGATTCATGTGCAACCGGATATGAAGCCCAGTTAGTTTTGTCTTTTCTCGTGGAGCATTAGCATTGTTCCTCCATCTTCATCATCGTCGTCATCATGATCATGAATATGAATAATTTTGTAAGCGCGCATTTTATCGCCTGCCACATACATTCCCCGTCCAACATGGTATGGCAAAGAAAGGGCACGTGACTACGCATCATCATTATCTCGGTTATTATGTCTATCCTTTCTGCCAATGTGAAGGACTCCGGGAAAAAATTAATTCATTACGACATCACACATTATTATTACGCTGTAATAAATTCTCCATGAATCATTCATATTTTCTGCCGGCGCCAATATTTCATCTGGTGATTTAAATGAGAATAATTTCACGCCTCTTTAAACTATATCTGTTAACTTGGCTTCAAGTGCGTGTGAGCGAATGTGAATTGTGAATATTTAATGTAATGTAGATAGTACATAATTGGCTTCTAATTTTTATTTTTACGTATAATGTAAATTACAGAGAATAATGCAAAATTGAACTAATAAAATGAAGTGAACTAAAGCAGCTGAAAACGAATGGGTCCATGGTCCACTTCAGTTAATCAACTTCCTTCGGGGAATTTGGCACACTTTGGGTAGAAATTCAAATCAAGTTGATAATTAAGCGGCTAATTTCAATTTAATCACTCGCAAACACCAAAGTTTCTTGGAAAGGTACATCAATAGCTGAAATGATATTGTGTGGAGGAAGTTTGAAAAATTATCCTAGTCATTAATTTCAGTTCATCAGTGATGCGGTGTATTTTCTTGTCTGAAACTTTATCAAATATTGAAATTGATACATACGTAGTTTGGATTTCGGAGAATATACTAATACTACAAGGAAAGTAGGTAGAACTGGTGTGGTGTGGTTCTCGTTCTACGAATCCGTGGGTGGTTTGCTTTAAACAACAACACTTTAGAATGTTATTGTCAATCAACAGGCGAGACAAGGTTTGTAAACAGCTCATGTTTACTACAAACTTTAAATTGATAACACATTAATCAGCAGAACAGAAGCAACAAACAACATTCTGTACTGATTATTAGAAGGTGAAAATTACCCTATCAAATTAAAACCTGATGTTTACCTTTTCTTCTAGGAATCGGTTCAATAGAGCTTTTCATACAAAACGATTCAGGAAGAGGAAAATCAAGTAAGCGGCTCAAAGCATATCAAATAAGCAACATAAAAGCAAAAAAAGATCAAGTGGCTTGTGTTCAAGGCAAATTCTCATTTGCTCCAATTTTCAAACCAACTAATAAAATCGTAAACTAAAGTCGACTGCTGCATGCATACGCATAGCGATTTTCTATTCAGATCTCCTAATTCCCAGTCAATTTCGATATTGACTTCGGATCAGCAAAATTCCATAAATAATCATAATAAAATCGGGAAATGGCATCGGTAGAAGATTTCGCTACTCAGTTTTTGCCGTATGCACTCAAGCGAAGAAATACGTCACCGTCATCATATCATCAATAAAACTTAGGAAGCCGATATTCCATCATCTTTGACTTGGCTCACTCAATCCATTTCTTCGTCGCTTTCTCTTCGAAACCGTGATCGTTTTACGTTTCACTTTCACTCATGTTACTCCGCTCATATTGGCAATGGCGATTGACGACAACGACACTTCCTCCGGTTTGACAGTGTTTCCACTGCATTCATTATTTTTAGGTCAACAACCTTTAAAAGCCTTGCTTTCTCCTTGAAGAAAATAAAGGAACTACACGGGCCGGATGCCGACAAAGTAAAAATAACCTTAGTAAAAAGACGGCAGGCTTAAACTCTGTCAGCACAAAATATACATTCGGATTCTGAATTTTTGAATCACAATAAAAAATCGTACGCAGAGGAGGATAAAGTTCAAAAGGAAGTGCGCCGATGGTATATTGCTACAGAAAAGTTTTATTCGCTACATCCAGCTCTCACATTTTTTCCCTACAGGAGTAATCCGAATCCGTTCCATTTTCTTGCTGCTGAAAAATTCTTTGATTTCTGATCGATACAATATATTATATCTATTACAGAAGGATTTTCTCTTAAATAAAGAGAAAGTCGAGTGAAAGTCAAAAATAGAGAGAAGAGATGAAACATAAGGAAACATTAGAATGACATAATGTCACAAAGAAAGATTACCTTTTCTTCCAAGATTATTTAGTATTTTAGGGGTTATCCTATCCTCCTTCGAAAAGGAACTTTGTACAATTTCTATACAACGAAAAAATTGACATGACAGGCAGCTTAAGCTTTACTCGAGTCGAGAGCATGCGGCGGAAAAAACTCCGCTGCTACTAGAAAAAAATAAAGAAAAAACTACGCAAAAATCGTTTGACCTTCATAAAATAAATTTCTCTTTGAGACCGTAGTATTTTCTGAAAAAGAAAAATGTAGCCGTTTATAATAATTTGCTTAATTTAACTTTTAAAATTGTTCAAATACGTATGACACAGGAAGACCAATAAGAGAAAAGGACGATATGCTTCCTGAAATAAACTTTTTCTCCTTGACAAATGTGCATAATGTAGATATAATGCATAACTTTTAGTTGAAAATACAACAGAAGCGAGATAGTCATAAATATTGAAACATAAAAATCTACATTGCTTTTCAACCACCGGCAACGATCAGCTTTAAATTAAACTGAAATACGACTTGCAACAATATCAAATCGATCAAAGTCACTTTGAAAAGGGGAAAGTGTAAATTTAATTTAAATAATTCTTTTGGCTATGGGAAAGAGTATATTGTTAATTTAGCGGACAACTAATTTAAAAGTGGGGTTTGGTTTCAATATTGTTAGAAAATAAAAGCTCTTTAACCTTTACTTTGCTGATATATTGGTGCGATAATTGAACATTTTAGAGCTTCGGTTTGAAAGTCACAAACACAAAACTCGTATCAATATGCAAGACATTGGCCAAATGTCTAGTCTGGCTGGCAAAAGGTTTTGTCAGTGTCATAAATGTTATAAATTTAATAAATTCGACTGCGCCAAGTGTTTCGACTGCCAGCAGATTTTTGTTCGGTCGACCTTACACTCGTTTTGTGGAGAAAGCAACTCCTTTTTTCGATTTTGTTGTAAGCTGAAAAATATGGGAATAAATAAAGAGAAATGAAAAGAGCAAAAACGAGACAGGACAGCTGAGCAAATTTCTTTTCTCTCCATTTTTTCAAAGCATTGTGCGAAAATGAAATGAAAATGCACGAGCTCATATGTTGTTGACTGTTGGAGTAATTTTGTCTGCTTTTTGTACTTCACTACATTTTCCACTTACTCTTGTCTTCAACAATTTTCACGGTCTCCCGGGACTGAGCATACGTAACGCAACTTAATGTAATGTAACGAATAACATAACATGTCATGTCATGCATGTTGGCCTACACACATATGTTTAGGAGAAAACTAAATGACAAACTAATTTGGTTCCATTGCCTCTCTCACTTACTTTTGCTGCAACTCACTCACTGCCATGTCACACTGACGCAGCAGCCAGACGGACATAGGCACAGCGTAATTATGTTCACTGTATCGTAGCTTTATTTCAGCAGTTAGTAAAGTAACTGTAATAATATTACAGCTTTGGATACAAATACGTAATATTTGTTCATGTAATAAAAAAAAAGAAACTGGCTCAGACGACGAAGATTAGATAAAAGAAAAAATAAGTGAAAGTGAATGCTTGAAGAAAGTTGGCCGTTTTGTTACAGTGTCTAACTTTGGCTTTAGATGCTTTGTAATTTGATAGTTGGATCTTGGAAGCGAGAAAAGAAACGAAACAACGAAGGTTGTGATGCGTCTAAGTAAATCCATTTTAAAAGATGAAGGGTCAACCTTGACACAAGCCAGGCACTTTTGCGACTCCCGTTATTGCAGGATATTTGTAAGAATAAAAGATTGAAAATAAAAATTGTGTCAGGGAATATTTATTTGCTCTGCAACACAGAATTGTCTCGTGTAACACTTTCCCTCAGCTGCTCAGACACTGTAAAGACAAGACAAAGCCTGAGATTTTGAATTCGCCAAGCCATAAAAATATGATTCATGAATTGAATAACTCCCAATGTATCAAAAACCAGAAATCGCTATAATTCAGACTTACTAAATAAAAGACATTTCACGGAATGACCTTGTCCCATTCGTAGTTACAAATAGTAATAGGAGCAAAGAAGATACGTATTCCTCATGTCCTTTGTATCTGCATTTATCTTGAAGCGAAGCTCTTCAAAAAGTAAGATTGGGTAAAAAGTTTGTGCGATTTTGTTGTGTTAGTGTTAACTAAACAAGCCATAAAAATAAAAATAAAAGGAGGTTGACAAGGAATAAACAAAGCAGGGACAACCTACATACCCAGCCACCGAGAAACACGAAAAGTTTCAAGAACATTTTCACTCTTCCCTTCTTTTCGCTTATATAAGTGACACTGGCACCCACGTCTTTCCCCATTCTATTGTCCTGTGGCACGTACAACAAAAAAGCCGCGTGGTGAAAGTGAGTGGAGATACAGACGTATTACGTAGAAACTCAAGCCAATGTGTTTCCATACAAAAGAAAACAGTGAAAGTGAAAGAAGACTTTCATCTTTCCCCACTTTGAAAATATTTGGAGAAATGGAATTGGAATGGAATGAATGCATGCATCTTTCTAACAAAATTGTCATCTGGTGTATCCACAAAAATAACTATGCGACACACGTAGCCTCGCTATAAATTAGTGAGGACGCATGACACTTTGACAAAGTGTTGCGTTTTGTTCGAGAAGGGTGCAAGCGAGTTTTGAGAGAAGATTATGACTTGGGAATGGTGCCACTTCTACGTACCGCTTCAACTCACTCGTAACCTACTCCGGGAAATAGATAGGATACGACATTTTTCCTGAAAACAAAATGCACTTCGCTTGATGACGACTTTCTTTCGTGGTGAACCGAGTGAAATGTCGGTTAGGGGTTTACGCCAGACGGTATACAGACTATGTAATATACATGACATAATCAGCTACAAGGCTTGCTTTTAAAATTCAGACATAATTAATAAGTTCCATGCTCCATCTCATCCATTTCATTTCCTTTTGTCTAGTCATCATGCCATCATTATACATCTTTCATAGCATCATTGTCCCACAAAAAGTGAAACAATGTCTTTGACAGGCGGCGTCTCGAAAAATGGATACGTATCACGCAAACGGTGATAATGTGATTCGCCATAATGACAGGCGCCAGTAATGGATCATACATCCAGGTGAAAGGGAAAAGTTCAACTTTTCCTCTTCCCACTCACTAAAACTATAAAAAAATGTTTTGAAAAGGAAAGAAACTCCTGTTCCAGTCAACATTTACACTTTATTCTCACTGAGTCAAGCGAAGGAGTGAAACTTTTTGAGAGGGACAGAACAAGGGACAATGCACCCACGTGAAAAAGGGTCAGAAGAGGGAAAATTGAAACAACTTTTATGAACTCAGTGCATGTAAAGATCAAAGAACTGGAAGAGAAGTAAAATTCTATTACGAGTTTTGATAAAGCGGCATGTTTTAAATTAATTCTGTCATGTTTTAAAATGAAAATGTTTTTGCGTATATTGAAAGGTGCAACAAACACTTTATACCTAAAGCGAAGCTCTTAATATTGTGGGTTCCACTTTGATTCATAAAATACGCAGAATTTTGCAATCAAGCAATTTTGACACAGTTAAAGTTATTTTCCTTAACCTAAAACTGCGGAGTTTTATTCTACGCTGTGGTTGTATTATGCATATTCAGGGTGGAAACATGTTTTTACATAACATGGATAAATTACATGTAAAAACAATGTAAAACATGTACGAGGTTTATCCATGTCTGGCATGGAACATGGCAAAACCTAAAAAAAATTAAATTTTCGCGGTTTATATGAACTCTAGCGGTCCAATTTCTTTAAACATTCTATCCTGTCGTATTTTATATTAGATGTTGACCATTTTTGCCACTCAAAGTGGTAAAATTCACTAAATCTGTCATTGTCACAAACTGATTGTATTGGACGCCACTCAGTAAACATTACAGCATTGTCCTGTGTTATTTAAATGGACCATATGATTTTGCCATCAAGTTTTTACATTATCCATGTAAAAATGGCAAAACCTCAATTACCATTGGATAAATGCCACCCTGACCATAACCATGTCGGCATCACCGCCACCTCGATACAACGCAATCTCAGTAACAACAAAAGCTGATATGCGTATCTCTCCTTTTCATGTCTTTGTACCTTCCACTTCGACTTTTCAACATGCACTGTTTCATAACACAGCGTCGAGTTCGACTTCATAAAAAATTGCGTGCTCTCTCTTCCCAGCAGGCAAATCTTCGTAAATCCAGGTCGTTAGTCTTTTAAAGTAGACAACTCAAGTGAGAGAGAGCCGTCGTCGTCATCACAAAACAAAGTGGATTATTTTGGATATGGAAACAGTGAAAAGAGCACTCCACCGCCAACACCACTTTTAATTCGTCCTCATCTTTTTACCAAATTCAATAAACCACAACAAACGCGTTCACGCACACTTTTTTACGCCTTGAATAAAAAACGTTCCGTTTGCTTAATGTGGTTACTTGTGCGATAATGATGATGGTACTAATAATGGGATTAAGTGAATTTCCTCTTTGGTTATTAGATCTGACCTGCTCCTTGCCTGTCTGCCTGACTGACTGATGTCTTTGCTGACATCTCGAAAAGGAGGAAATGTGAAAGAGACATTGATGGTGACGATGAAATGATGATGTTTGTTTATGCAATAATATATTACCGTGTTGATCTTTCTTCCCTTCTGCCAGCCAGCCAGATATCAGAGAGTTGTAAAGATATACTTTGAAAAAGAAAAGGAATCAAATCGGCTTAATGAAATGAGCCCGTGCGCTCCGAGAAGAGCCCACCTAGTTTATCTCGATGAGAATCTGATTCTCTGGTGCTCACAACCAGTGACTCCTCAAGTCACTCGGTAAAAGTTATAGTTATGCTAAAGCTCGACTAAATAAGCTTCCCACTTCAAACTTTAATTCTCTCTTCTAGTGACGATGAGAATTGTTTGATAATGATGATGATGACGATGGAGAGTTCAGTCATTGTGTCAACAACTCAGCATAATATTTCTCTTATCTCTGTCTCCCTCCACAGTAAACAGAGTCAGAGACAATCCTAGTTTTTTACTACTATGGAAGGAAGGGGTCACACGTCACACACAATACAATAAACAAAGAAAAGCTAATCTTGATTCACTTGATTCTGCTGATGTTGATGAGGAAGGAAAAAAGGAATGACAACAGTAATGTTTTGGAGTCGAATTGAATGTGTTTCCATTATTTATTATAATAGTATAAAATGACAACTTCTTCTTGGGACAAAAGAAAATAGATTCAAAGCGTGAAGAAGAGAAAAACAAGGTTTCAATTGTGTTACGCATTACGCAATCACAACCACTTCACTTCCAATCAACTCCAAAATGTGTGTGCAGTATTTGTACAATAGTGTCTCATGTCATTATTGTCATGAGCGTGGCAATAACATAATTCTTTTCATGCATTTACATATTGAGGAAGCTTATTAAGAAGCAAGGAGGCAAATTAATATTACACGCTTTAAACCGAATTATCTTTTTTATATTGCGCAACAGTTTTTTTGGAAGAACCGTCAATTTGAATCGAACGAGTGCAAATAATGTTGCATATTTGAAAGAAGGAAACTGTCACATTGGATTAATTTTCGGTTGTGGGAGGAAACTGAGAAGAAACAAGAATTGAAGTGGTTTGTTTGTATGAATGTATGAGTGCGAAAAAGAACTGGCTGTAAACATTTGGATAAAAAATATTATTATTATTTTGTGTGTAAAAGCAGAAGCAACGGAGTGTGACTTTATTTATTTGGCGCATGAACAGATTAGGATTATTAATTGAGGAACAGATGAGAATGAGTATAATGATGATGATCATCAGTTAGATGTATATAGGAAATGCATAATAAAATGTATAATTTTCGTTTTTAAGTAAAAAGAGAGATCCATTAATGTGGTACATGGCAATAAATCAAGATTGAGAGCGAAGCAGTAATAAGTAGTGGGGATCATGAGAGTGAGGACGATCGTCGTCGTGTGAGGATAATCTAATGTTTATAATGTTGTGGAGTGATGCATGATGCATTATGAAATGTATCGACTTACAGGAACTGTCTGGGAATTGCCAGCAAGTTTGGCGATTGAAATCTTGCCGTTGACATCAAGTGGCCCACGAATCTCTTTGCATACATAGAAAAACAGAATACAATAGTCAAATGATTAAAGTAACCAATAAATTACATAAATACAATGGTTGTGTTCTATGGATGTTCTAAGCATGATAGAGAAGGACAGGATCAGACCTGCATGACAATTAGTTATTAGAATATTTCATACCAATACATAAAGAATTAACTTAATTAGCTATCATACTAACTTACCAAGTGGTTCACTGCCCACCTCCTCACAGTCGGCGTAGAGCAGCACTCGATCTCGGAACACACCGAAATGGAGCTTGTGCCAGTTACGGTCAAACACCTACATTGAAAAAGAAAAGAAGAGGAGAGAAGAGAAAACATTAACAAGGAAATAAATTCAATTCCTTTCTTTCATTGAAATACGCATAAACTAAACTACCGTGGATCAAGCATATCCATGCATAATGCAGGATGACAGCGAAATGAATGCATGTGCAAACTATGTCCTAATGGTGATAAATGGGAAATCCAAGTGGTTCATTTTATCACATATAATGAAGATATATGACTTTAAAATGGTCTGACTGACGTTACATACCTCAACATTTCTAAATCCTAAGGTTTGCAGTTTTCCTTCAAAATCGTTAATGGAGAATTCGACAGTTTCTGAACGAGGATTGAGAGTGATGGCGAACTGAGTCCGGTTTTGGACATCTGACATGTGGATGATGTGCCATGGTGTTTTTGGTGGCTTCCGGGTCCTCCATGTTGAGATGAAACTGAACTGGTCTGGAAGACCCAGTTGAAAAATTTCTCTACAGGAAAGTGACAAAAAAGTTATTAGTTCAAAAATTGAAAAGCGCACATCGCCCCTGCCCAAATTTTCACTTGTTTATTTTTTTTAACCTCGTATCCTTTGTCAGGTCCACTTGTCTATCAAGCCTGTAAGCTGTCTGCAAACGGTCAGATCCTCTTACTCTCGTAACGGCCGTAAGCTCTCCCTCCAAAACATCCAGCCTTTTAAAATTTAGCATTTTGTTCTTAGAATTAATGTTGCATTTAAAATTCACAAATTACTTTATGAGTTGTACCTAAATTTACGTATAAAATCGAAAGCTTGTAAATCATCCTCCCCAGGTTTGTAGTCGGAACATGGGCCATTCAGCTCATAAACTCCATTGTAATCTAAATAGCAGTGTTAAATCATTATAAATTTTTTGATTTTCACTAAAAATTGGTAAAAAATAAGTTCTCTAAAGGTGACTTAGGTCTAGGGTATCGTAAACTGGATGAATACTATTAAATTGGCTGCTAAAGAGAATACCGTTAGGATCTACATGAAGACAGTTTTTAAAATTGGTTATTCTGTGTAAAGAATTTCGATGCAAATAAATATAAAGATAAATTATAATTGTTGAGAGAAAATGAGAAAATGAAAGTGATGATTTTAAAGACAGAGTACGCAATTTATCAGACAGAATACAGGCGAGATGAAAAGGTCATTCTAGAGAAAAGTACTTAGCTTCGACGGTGATTAACACGCACACACACTCAAAAAGAAATGGATGAGTCTATGCTACATTAGGTACAATGTCCAAATTAGGACAATTTTCAAGCAATAACCTGCTGTAATCAGATCGTAATAATCATCAAGACCAGCGCCGTCACCCCTTCTTGGTCCTGCGTCTGTAAATTGTGCCAAAATTTACTGTATTTATAGAAGTCAAAAGGCTCTAAATAGCATTAAATTTAACTTCTCGATCCATTATTAAATCAATTCTCCTTTCCCGTTCGTATATAACCTAATTTAAAGGCTTCAAAAATAATGGCTCATTACGACTCAATAATTTAAATCAACAGTGTATTTAATCTCTTTGAATGACATCATTGCGTAATTGATCTACCAATTTGCATATGCATTATTTCATAAGGTTGTCAAAACTTTTCTCTGTATTTCATTCACAGTCAAAGTCGCTGATAAGGCAAATCCCTGAAGAAATAATTAATGTCACCCAGGTTTGAATTTTTGTCATTTCATAAATAAGCCATAGCCAAATTAAGCCAAATACGCAGATCATTACTGCCTTAAATGACACATTGTTTGCTCATCTTCTATAGCTAAAGCGGCAGAAAACTACTATAAACAATCTTACCTTCGTCTTCTCTATACACTAGTCGAACACTGTCAAATTCATCCACTTCGGGATCTTCGTAACCGTAATTATTTTCATCCTGTTGTGGATCTAGCGCAATTACAACAAAGAAACAAAAATTATAATATTATTGATAATGGACAGGTGACAATTTATTATTTTTTCAATTTCCACATTTTCCCAAATATGTAAGTTGTTAACAAATCGCACCATATTTATAAAAAAAACAGCAATTATGACAGGAATAAATCTCACAAATTTTTGAAGGATGAAACGGCAAACTTACATGCAATGACAGTATTCACAAATGCAGCAAATAGAAGAGCGCTGTAAATAAGAAATGGACCCTTATCCCAGATGAGGATATACCTATTAAAGAAAAAGACAATTTCATCACACTTCATTATTATCATTATTATTACAACCGCGTCACCCCCACGAACAATAACTAAAACTACTATTACACTAATAGCTGAACACCATGTTTTACAAGCACTTTAAAAAGATACCAGTCCATGTATTTAAGACGATTTATCCTTCCATGTAAATTAGCATCATTCTTACACCCTTCTTGTACTAGCAACAATAAGTGATTACAGAAACAAGTAAAAAATAGCAATTCAGATTATTATATACTAAAGTTGCCCTTCACAGGTAGACTTGTAGGCCGAGTAGAGAATCATCACCTTCATTTACATCTTGGATTCTCCATCAAGAAGTTGCTTTTTGTGTTTTAAAGGAAAATACTTAACTATTTTCACATTTCTCCTGACAGTACAAAATGAGATATCACATAACAACTTGGCAGGGGGTAGATAATGCAAGCTCACTTTTAAAAAGATTCTCCTCTTTTTCTAGTTTGCCGTTTCCTCGACCACTTTGAACCAACCAAATCATCTCATATTATGTCCAACCAGACGAATTATCATTGTCATTTTACAACATTGTGCCACTGCCAGACAGTAAAGCACGAGTCTTGAAAACTTTCATATGCAGAAAATTATGACCAAAAGCAATTGTGTTTTCCTTTCAACAAAGGAAGATGAGGGAACGGAAAAATGCACTTTGCGGCAAAATATTTTACATGCTTTATAAACCATATTTGTCATGATAATGATAAAAGAAAACTTGTTACATGAAGAGGGCCCGACCATTACAAGTTTTTAGTGGACCGCTACCATCATCACATAAGTATAAGTACGATGGTCAACAGCAGCGTAGGGACGGCCAGTGTTTGACAGGTGCCAATCTAAGCTTTTCTTAAACTTTACAGTTTCAGACCGACATTTCTGGACTCTGGACATGAAAATTGGCCACGATGGGCTGACACTTTCTAATGGTTGTTATTAAAATTAATAGATACGACAAGACAAAATCTCCTCCCCACTGGCAACTGTTACATTGTCTCCAGACGTTTTGCTCGCATTACAATTATTGATGGTATCATAAATTTTGCTAAAATTTGAAGCACATGCTACATGTTGCAGGACATAAATTATTTTAAAAGGAAATGTATCCGCTGAAACATGTACCAAGTACCAGATAAAATTATTGACAAATGACAAAGTGCATTGAGACAGGTTTACAAATCTTCATGATTTATAACATTATCGGATTTGCCGTTTTTAAGAAATTGCACCTAGAGGAAAATTCAACCTGCAAGAATCAAATCGGGTGGGACACATAATTTCAATTTTAGTTTTATAATTGAAAGCAAGGAACACTCGACAAATGCGGTCGTGCTAGGATTACAACGATTCCGACTATAATTTAAAATGTATTGATTTGCATAGTTCACGTAGAATGTATTTTCTTGAAGCAAATGGAAGGGGAAATAATTTTGACAGAATAACTTGTGTGCCATTTCCGCATTGATTGGGAACAACGAGCTAAGAAAAATATTCAAGCCATTCTCTATCTAAATTATGTACATACTTGACTATTATGGAGCAATAAAATTTTGAGTTCCTCCAGTTTGTTTTCCGAGGTAATATATTAGCTAAAGTTTGTGTGTGTGCGTGAAAAATGAAGCAAGGATCAAAGAGGAAATTAAATTAATCGATGTAAACGAGACAAGATGATTTAGGGATGGACGTTGGCACTGTTTTCGTATCCGTTTTTCTTCGCGAAAAGAAAATAAACAGGATAATCTCGGCAAAATATGTTGCATGTGGCAAGTACGTACATAACCCAAGTTGATAACCTATGCACAAATTACTGTCTCCATATTGTACATCAAAGGGGAAAGGCTTGCTATCCGACAATGCCTATATGTAACATAAACTTTTTCTTATGAATATTTCAAAGGAGGAGGTAAATCGAGAGACAAGTTGAAGGAGCACAATTTTCTGACAAAACTTTTGTAAACATACAAAGATCATTTGTACTTTGCAAAGCATATTTCTTATCCCGAACCGATCCAACTCATTCACATTCTCTCTTGTTTCATGAAAATATTTTCATACAGCTCAATTAGAGCACATTTGAAATACTAAATTGTATCCAATTTTTCAGGCATTGTTATTCAGCTGTTTTATCATTATTATTGCTGGGTAATTTGTAAACTTTTTTATTAACCTCGGAGAATACCACTCTTACAGAATTCTTCACTGTTTTGTGTTGAAGAAACTTTGTACGTGAATGTGAAATCATTCAACGAAGTCGACGCAGATACTTGTTTCGACAACATCATTTCTCAGACCCAACGGCCATTGCAAGCGCAAGGAGCTTTTGTACAACTTCTTCTGGAGATCGATGGAACAAGGAAAAGGAAAAAAACGTTATAACTGAATGAATGTATAATCAGTACACAATATTATTGTGCGTTTTCATAAAAATACTTAAGCAATTTAGTTGACCCCATGAACGTCACAATCTTGTAAAATTTATGGCTACTGTTGACCATGTCCTGCTACTCCTTGCTCTGCTCTTAGCGATTTACTTGTCTGCCTTTCTCCTACAATGAATATGCCCTAAGTGCAATGCACACACTTTTAAAAAGTATACGCACAATTTTTCCACATTTTGATACGCCGACGCAATCTTTGATCCTCTATCTTATCACTTTACCTTTTTCTAGAACAGGAAAAAATGCAATGGGACAAGTGAATAAACGCACGCATACATCATGCGTCGCCTAACGCGAAAATGTAACCGTCCGCGTTCTCGCTTTGACCATAATAACAAAAACTGCTTTTTATTCAAGAAAAGCGTTTTGGAGTGTTGGTGACGCTGTCCTCAGTTGAATGATGATGATAACCATGATTGTGATTGTACATAACAATACTATATAACAATTTGAGAATGCTTAAATACAGAAGAAACCTGAAAAGCTCCATTTCAGTTTCCAGTTGGCTTCGAGAGTTTGAAATTAATAAATGAGGTGATCTGAGAAATAATCACTTGTCCTAAGATAACACAATTCATATCATAAGGGGCAAAGCCAAACAAAGCAGCATTTGGTATATGATCTTGTGGAGTAAAAAATCAGATCAGGAAAGTCATGAAAAAATGTCTCATGCATTTTTGTAAAATGTTATATTACCACTGCCATTGCCTGATGTCTTTACGCTTCTGACAAAAAACAACCTTTGCCTCTTTCTCTGTTATTGAACTTGAATGTGTTTTGCCACCACCACTTTTTTCCAGTATTAACTTTACCTATCAGCCTAAGATTCAGCGAAACTTGGTTTGCTATGTCTGATGTCTGCAATAGATATTCAAACCACAAAAAAATTCTTTCACTGTTTGCAAAACCAAGTGTGAAGCCATACACTCACTCATGTGAGAACGCGGACGGGTTTCACTAATTCTATTACATCACATCGGATATTATACGAATCTACCATCGCCATGTGGGTGGATCAGTCGAGAGTCGAGACGTTTTGTCTCTTCTTATAGTCTTATAAGAATGAGAGAAATGCGTAAAAGAAACACAAAATGTGCAATACACTGAGCAATGAAAGGAAACATTCAAATTTTTCTGGTCTGTTTTACCACAAGCATTATCCAGCACATTATCGCATTAAAAACGGCAACTCTATTTTTTGTTCAGAAGTAGGAGGAGATGAAACAAAACATAAAAATGTTGGCATTAACGTGACGAATCATTCGAGTTAAAATACCAGTCCTGGAGTGCCAATATATAAAGGTTACCCTTAGGGGTGAAATGAGGTGAGTATGCATCGACTGGTGTGGCAGTATTGATACATATTGCACATTTCCATACTGCAATTGCATTTGATATTAATAGCTAATAGGCGAGAGCATTCGTTTGAGACTTCACATTTCCTCCATACATTTGTTCATTTGTCGTGTGCAGCCTTATTTGTCACTTTTATAAGCAGGGATCGCTGAACATTACGACTAACAACGGGTAAAACGATGGTTAGAACTGTGACCTGTTGATGAATTTCCTTTCCTTCCGCTGGGAAATCTCTCGAAAGAATGACAATTAGTGTCAAAGTGTGATCGAACCTTGATCCCTAATATAAACATTTCCGACTTTTGTACTTTTCCCTTTCAACCAGAACCAGACTCACAAAGTCGCAAGCGCAAATTCCCGATTACAAAAAAGGAGATAAAAAATTTTCAACGAAGACGAAGAGCGCAACTGAAACAGCAAATGTTCTTCGAGTTGAGCGAGAAAGACATTTCAAAACCCCTCTCTTGTGTAAATCTGTCTATATATCCTTTGACACATGGATCTGTGTCAACTGTCAACCTCTTTTTAAACGACACATTTCACACCTGATTCACAGCCCGACAATCTCCTGTGACTTTTTTTAACCGAAGAAAAACCAGAAAGTCACAGAATGGGAGATTTGAGTCAATTTTCGTTGGTCTGTAAAACTTACGAAGCCAAATTTAAATCCATCTAACTAGCTGGGGTAGACGGTGTACCTCAACTGACTATTATAGTGTCCATTTGAAAACTTCAGGTGTAGTCTGAATTAAACTACATTATTTATGCGTCTGCAACACCTAGTTGAGGATAGGATTAGAAATTTTATAATTCGTTTGTCTGAAAGACATTATTTTGGTCAGTGGATCAACAGTTTCAGATCATGATTCGTAACTATTCCACAATAGATTCGCTTGGTAGGATTAAATGTCTTTGTTGGTTGCTCTGCATAGTCAACATGATTATGATTGGGCGTATGCATGAAGAAAAATCGTGAGGGAACATTGTCAACAAGATTAGTTCGAAATGTTAATAAGGTTCATCATTCCTTTGCTTCTTTTCTCCTTTCTTTTTTACTAGAGTTAAAAGGACACACACGTCAACAACAAGGGTCGTGTCCGTCCACAAAAGGCTTTGAAAAACAACAAAGTCCCTCGTACAAGTCCCACGAGAAGAAGATGAAGACGACACCAACAAGAACGAAGAAAATATCGCACCGGCTAGTGTGCATTTTATTTTTATTATGATTGAAAATGAATAAAAGGAGTTCAGACACAATGTTGGATGTTGTATGGTCGGTAAATAAGAATTTGTCAATTCTAAAATTGGAAATGGAATCAAATGGAGAAGACGATTCTTGGCAAGTGTGCATAGTATGTTGCTGTAAGAGAATTCAATTTGATAGTATTACCACACTTCAAATAAGGTTTTTTAGACATACACACAGCAGAAAAAATCTAGATTTTGTTTTATTCATCTTCATCGGCAGAATTACAAGAGAAGAAGTTCGAGAAAGAGAGAAAAGTTGACAGCTGATTCGAAACTTTTTTCTCTCTCTGAAGGAAATGAAACTATTTCCCAAAATCAGACATGGTACACAGGAAGCGCAATAGTGTTTCCCTAAACTATCTCACAAATCATCATCGGTTTTGTTCGGTTGGTAGTATCAGCAAAATATTATATACGCATGGTTGTGTCCTCTGTGCACTGATATTATTATGAAACGTGACACTTTCATTCAACCTTGTACATGACATAAGTGAGTAAACTCAGAGTAAATAGGCAGCCAGGGCAGAGCCACAATGATGCAACAGCCTGTTCATTCCATCTCTCGATTTCCATCCGCTATTCCCATCCCGCATCGTCATCCCCATCAATATTCTACGCTAACGCTATACTTTCATTCAGAGCCCATTCACACAAGAAAAGAGAACGTCGAATGCTGAACGAACACGGCAGCGACAGAACACACACAAAGTATCTTTCTCTCTTTTTTACAGCGGAATGACTGACAGTTTTATCGAATCAAGAGAGAAAAAAGTTATTTGCATTTTTACAACTTTTTCTTTTGCTCTCTTCTCTCTGTGCAGCAGCAGCAGCTCATACAGTGGAGTAGAAGACCTCTGAGTCAGAAGCCACCTCGTTTTTTATTATTAATATAAATATATAGATTCATTGCTTCCTTTTATAATTGTGGGGGATTTTCTGTGAATTTTTGAAAAATTATGTGCGATATATAAACGATTCGTCATACATTTTAACCTTCTTCAAAAGAAGAGACGGTGCAACATCTGCAAGCAAGGGAGAAAATGTTGTAGTTCTAGGTATGGATGCACATCAGTGACATTTTCAGTGTTCAAAACAAATATTTATGGTGATTCGTAGGTTTTATGCGCTAGATTGCGTAATTTTTCATGCATTTCCATTTTCCTGATTGGTCATAACAATATTACACTTTGATTGCGCTTGTTCGAAACTTGTAATCATAATAAAAATGGAAACGTTTATGGCCGTTTTGATACGGTCGTTTTCTTTTTGTCTGTTTTCTGTGCCTGGCTGAAAAAATCGCTCAATGCTTAACACCGTCTTCACTGTAGCAAAGACCGTCTTTTCCAGTTTAGTCGAGTTTTTAATAAAATGGACAAAACAACATGATGAATGCTATCTTATGGTAGTAATAATAATGGCGATCTTCATGCCATATCAAAAGAGTTACATAGTAAGAAAATGTATAACGATATCATATTCTGTGGTTGATACTGGCACACGGTCCTTGTTAATCTTTTGGTGGATGCACTTAAAAACTAATGCCACACCAGCTCGCACAGATTGTTAAATATTGTGTGGCAACAAAACTTCAGACTGACACGATCTTTCTTCCCAGGAGAACAAAGGGGAAAGGCGATGCTGACGCTGATTCAACAACGGTGCAGTCACGGAGTACAAGAGTGGTAGTCTTAAGAGAAGGCAGACACAGAAGAAGGTAACATGTGTACATGAGCTCTCTGTCATAAAATGTCAACAACCAATCCATTTAAGGTAAACTGAATGAGCTACAAAGTCTACTTGCTTGTTTTGTTTGACTGCCTGCCTTTGCCTACAAGAGTTGAAAGAATAAGCGAAGCGTTTGCGCCACCAGAAGTAAGGAAAAGTACAAAGTGATATCAAAGCACAAACAAAGTTTTCTACCTTTGAGATGTGATGTGAAGCAGTTTCGGAAAGAGAATTTTTTAAGAAATAAAATAAATTCACCTCTTCCCATTCCTATTTGAGGGCTTCTTTATTATTACCAGTAAACTTTTTTGTAGACATAAAAGTGTATTATGCGTGAGTCATAATGAGTTACGGTTTTCTTTCCAAACAATGTGCAAAGAATGTACTGTTTACTGTCGTCGAGCTATATAGTACAAAAATGAGTCATTTTCTGGAATTCATACATAGCTTGTAATGTCTACACGCACTTATGGCAATAATATTTTGCTCTGTGATTTTTTGTTCAAGTTTCAAAATTCTTCTTGGGACTGAATGGGATAATTGACATTCCTGGAAAAAGACTTCCTCATTTGTAACAAATAAAATGTGTTCTTTAGTCGGGAATGTAAAAATCCATTTGCAATCTTACCTCTTGAGAGAGTGTCCTTTTATTTTCCCCATATTCTTCTCCACTGATTATGGAGAGTTAACAACGCACGGCGACTATCGTAGTAATTCGATTTTCAGAGAAAATTTTAAGCAAGTTCATAAAAATCATTGGTATAAATTTTAACTGGGAAAGACGCACAAACACTGTAAGATAATCCAACCAAACTATGTCACATGTGTTTGGGATTGGCTCACTGGTGTTAATTACATTCTGTGTGAAAACCTTTCTTTTCTTCCCTCAACGATTTGAAACCATTTCACTTTCTTTAATTTTCTATAAACAAATTTTTCTCTTACAAAACTTCAGATTTCCAATAAAATCTTGACTGAAAATTGTAATCAACGCTTTGAAATCACCAGCACGTCGGTTTGAGGATGACACTAGCAGCTCTTTAAGAGTATAAAAATAAGCAACTCAAATCATGAATGTATGAAAAATGAATCATTAAACTGCAACAAAGAAGCGTGGTCGAAATTTAGTATAGCCCAACGCACCATCACCACACCACCGTGCGTGCAACAACGTTTGTCCGCTCTTGCGTCTGCCGTGTGGGAGATCCAGTTCAGAAGACGGATTTCATTTTTGCACTTTTCCTTCTTTTCTTTTCGTTGACATGTTGCAACAAGTTGGACAGACTATGCAAATAACCGCAAGATAAATCTTGCAAAGACAAATACCAAGAGAATGAAAACGCACAAAAAGATGAATTATTAAGTTGATACAATATCGATGTACAAGTATTAAATAAAAATACTGATGTTTTGTTGCAACAAACAAGATGAAATCCCGATTGTTTCCTTTGTTGAGCTGAGTTTTTCTTTGCTGTTACTGATGTTTGTGTTGTTGAAGTATGATTCTAGAAGCGATTACAAAGACGATCTTCATAATAAAGACGAGGATGAGTAAAAGCGGTGATTTTTGTCGTTCGAGTAAAAATTGGTTGTGTGTGGTGGCGCAGAGCAGTGTAATTTCGCTACTTACCTCCCCACTCGTCTCATTTGAGACTGTTGTTGTGATGCCGTGTGACTACTTGTGACTGGTGGCCCATAGACCAAGATGCAGTCAAAGAGATGCTACAAAACGATACGATACAGAAACCAACGCCGATGATCATCACATCGGATTCATGATGATGATACACCTAGTTACTTTTTTACAATCTCTTACACTTTTTGACTCATCATCATCCCAAAAAATTTAACCCTTTTCTTCGTCTGCCAGCATCTTTACTCTTTGGCTTTTGCTTTGCTTGCAATATAAGAAATTGAAACGGCAGTGATGATCGCCTTTTTCTCTTTCTCTGCCTGTTTTTACATTCTCATTTGCTCGATCGTATTTAGTTGACTCTCATGGTACGAAATTTCAGCCTGCACACATTCTAGTTGATTCCACTTGCACATGAAATCTGAATCATGCTTTAAGAGAAGAATGGATAAGGAAGCCCGAACAGAAGCAAAAATGAAATTCTGTCTGCTGCTTTTTTCTACAAATTTCGATGCTTTTTCCATGAACCATAATGATATTACCCAAAAACGCACTTACCACCGACATCATTCGTTGAGTGTACACACAAGTTGGGATAATAGATAAATAGGAATACCAGCAAAGATACATTTGATATAAGATTCATGTGTCCATAATCAACTTGGTCACACACACTAAATTGGAAGAGAGAAGAAAAGAGCATATAACAGTTATTAATTTTTTGACGAAAGGGTGGATGCATGCTTGATTTGATTGTAATTGAATTTAACTGAATTAGACAAAAAATGACGAGAATTTTTCATACATGGACACAAGTGACAGCAGATCATAACACGCTGTCGTAGTCGCATCACTCTCATCGTGATAACTACGCATGCAAACTTGTACAACGACCACGTACACGAGTAGTTAATATGAATTAAAACATACATTTACTAATAATCGTATGGTAATCGTAAAAAATTAAATGCAAGATAGAAGGAAAACGGGAGTGCACAGATTTTGTGTTTTTTCTTTCAAAACTATTTTATTGAATGAAACAAGTCGTTTTTATGTGCAATAATTATGATTCCTGTTTCCTTATATTTTGTTGTCCATTGCCGATTGCTTGAGTGTGCGCTGCCTGCTGACCATTAAAAAGCAAAAGTTGGGTCTGAATAATCCTTGTACTAGAAAAATTGTTGTAAGAACTTTTTAATGATAAAAATTGAAATATGCAATGCACTGTGTATTGGCCCTCTTGTATTATTGTTCCCATTCTTCATACAAACATTGCATAGGAAAAGCAATAATCCATGTCCATGGCATACTTGCACAAAAATATCTGCCCTTTTTTACTTCTGGAGATGATGGAGAAGAGGGAAAGAAAATGATTGAATTGAGCCTGTAAATGGAACGTAGTTCACACAGATTCCTGCAAACGATTGAGCAAATGGCACAGCAGGCTCATCAGCACATCACATCAGAGTAAAGGGTTTAGTTGAGCGAGAAGAGTAATTTTTTACTTGGACTTGTTTAAAGATCAACCTTTGCATAATCCCAATTCCCATGCTTTTACCAGCACAGTCCTTAACGTTCTCCAAATTAGGACAAATTAAGTGCTTGTCAACATGAGTGTATCTGTTTCAAAATTACTTGTTTCTTATCACCCTCTGTTACTCTATAGCTCACTTAGTTAACTCGATGCATGCAATTCTGATAATGGAAATGTTTTCGTTGTTCTGTCTTAAATTACGTGCTCTCATGAACTCGAGCGAACCCGATTCTATTTTTGTAATCATCGTGTGTTGATGGTGGTGGCGATGATCATGAAGATAATATTTTTGAAAGTGACAATGGCAAATTAGAGAAGGAAGGAACTCTTGTCAAAGAAAAATTACAAAAAAATAAATACTGTATCTCTGTTCAAGAGGAAGAAAGTGAAAAACGAAAAAATAATAATAACAATGAAAATAAATGAGAAGGCAATGAAGGAAAACTCGGTGTGAGCAAAGGGCGTGTACAGTGTATACACTCACCCCATTTGTTTCAAATTGTAAACAACATAAGTGTGACTAGTTTCACCTCTAATTAAAGAGAATCTCATTTATAAATTTATACCAAGCAATGCGAATGGTGATAATAGACGGATATGCAGAATAGAAAAGTATTAGAGAAGAGGAAAAACAGGATTTTCAATGCTCATCATGATGATGAGAAGTTTCAAGAAAAACTTATTACAACTAGAGCATCTAAAGAGTCTTTCATATTTTCTTGTTATCTCTCGTTTGTATCTTTTTTCTCCTTCTACGTTCCAGCTTTTTTTTTCTTCCATTCCTTCTTTCTGTATACCATAAAATGAATTGTTTCTTCATTTGGCATGATGACCAGCGAGAAAGCAAATGGAAAGCAACACATTTATAATGCCTGCCTTTACCAAATGGAATGCAGGAATGCATGCGTTATTATCCACACACATCCTTCAGGAATCTTTTGATCTCTTATGTATATTTCCAAAATGGGAGAAACTTAAGATGAAGAAAGGCAGATGAGAGTCTCTTTTCCACAAATGTTGTATATCATTAACCTGCACATACCTATAACTGTAATTCATTTTAAAACAATAACATTCAATTCCTATCACTGTTATTATTATCATTATACTAGAAATAAGATTGAGAAATGATAATGGCAAAATTGATGATGAGTTCTTTCTGATGATCCCTATCGAAAATCAAAATATTATTGCCGATTCCTCTTTCATTCTTATGTAATTGAGGTGTAACCAAACCAGAACTCTGACACCAAGCAAGTGCGATCTCTCACTGTTTCTGCCTTTGTCCTCGTGTTCTGTCAGATTTTCTAGATCTCAAGTTTCAGATGATGATCTCGATAATATTACATTGTTGTCATTTCTTTCCTTGATCAAACTACGCCCTTTATTTTCCTTTATTTTCTCATCTCGTTTTGTTTTCAGTGTAGTACTATTACACTAAATTAAAATAAGCTTGGATTACAACAGTTAGGAAAGACCGCTTTATGAGCCTGTGAGTGAGTCGATAATGAATGATCATGTTCCTACAAGGAATGGATACTGTCACATATTTCCTGCTCTGTTATCACCGAAGGAATCTCATCTGAATAACATCATTATAATATGAGATATTACCATTTACTTCTATTTTACACTCACATTTACGCCACTTTACTACCCGATTCTCCTATCTTGATCAATTAATTGATTAATGTGTTGCCGCTAATGTAGTTAAGTAATTGCTAGAATGGGAGTCAAATTAATTTCCTTTTGGCGCAGGTGCAGAGCCTAATAAAGAAACTGCTTTTAAATTTTCAAATTAATTCCTACGAGCAAATGAAAAAGCATTATGAAACCCACAAAGAAATAACTGATGAATGTGTGGGCATTGATCACACTGATGAGAGAAAAAAGCTTTGGTTTGACCAGCAGTCAATTGCCTAATATTATTCAATGCAAACGTTTTGAATTAATGGTACAAAAGAGAAAAACAATTATAACAATGAACGTCGAATCACTAATAATTCCTATATCTTATTCTGAAGACAGCCAGGAAGAATAAAGCAGTGAAAGCAATCCTTTAAAAAATTATCCCTTTTCATATTAAAGCAACTGCCTTTCTGCTTCATCCGCATCCTCTCGTTGAGTTGAAAAATGTGGGATGAAATAAATGATCCGATTGACAAACAAATAATATAATAATCATCGTGAATAGACAGATGCATTTGGGGTGTCCTCACATAATTATTGTAATGCGGCAGGCTATGTAAGAAATTCATTCAGCTCACGTCTCATTATTTTGCTTTGGCAGGTTGGTATGCTGTAAAAATGAAGATGTCGAGAAAGAGTTCAGCAAGTAGAATCTCCACAAATGGATTTTCTTTCATTTTATGTTTACTACTCTTTAGAGGACGGGAGTACTTGACGGTTATGTACTAATGCAATTATAATAAATTTGCCTTCAAAAGAAATAAAAAAGGTGAATAGCAATGAAGTGGTAGTTCCGTGAAAGAATCAAAGAAGTCATTAATTGGAACTATGTAATGGTTTGTTTCTTCTAGTCACTCCCCAGATGAAAAGATGAAATAAGGAAATTGCTACATATTGATGAATGTTTTCCGAGTGATTCGTTCAGAATATGGCCAGGTCAAATGTGCTCATAAGTAGCTTGTAATTGCTCACAATTAGGCTTAATTGATGCCAATTCCCTTTGTCTTCGATTTAAAATTTTATTGGCATTTCATTAATCACAATACTTTTAAGGATCTTGTGGTTGCAAAAATAAATTGTTAAAGACAAAACAAAATGCCTAATTTATCTCGATTCCGTGCATTCAATAGAATTTAGTTAGAGGAAACAACTAAAACCAGACAGATTTATACGTGTTTGTTCTTAAAAGAAATTTTTTATGCATTTTGGCAGCAAGCAGCCACTTTGTAAACAGAGGGTGGCTTTCTCTCTCGTAACGTGTTTACACTAAAATGTAGGTAGCAAAATCATGACAATTAGGTACGGACCTAAAAAACTAAGACATGCAAAAACGTAAATGAAAATAATATAAAACGTTTGACCAGAAGACCGTTTTGTAGAACAATCAGATAAGATTTTGAATGTTTTATCAAGCCATATTTTTTTTGGAAGAAATGGTTTCTAAAAATTATCTTGAGGTAAGTCGTACGCAGCGCAGAGATCGTATAAGATGCAATAAAATAATTCAAGTATAACCATTCAAAAATTCCGTTCGATTATAATTTAAATTTAAGGCAAGTCGCAGTCACACAGATTTTTCAAAATGTGACCTATGATATACTCCGTGCCTTTTCTGTCTCCACTCCACTCGGCACAATACACGGAATATCATAACGTATGCATCCAAACGACATTGCACTTTTTCTTCATCATTGAAGCGATTAAAGTACATTCGCCTCGCAGCCTACATAAAAAATTCTTCTTGTTCGTGGTGATTTGGTAAAAGTAGAGAACTTCTGTTGCCTTACTTTTTCTTCTTTGACAGATTCCTGAGCTTGCGTCTTTGAGTAAATATAAATAAAGACGAAAGCACATCACACCGTGCACAACCTCTTTTTGATATACGGGGATTTTGATATACCGTGATTCAATAAAAAAAAAGTGATTTTGCTTGTAAGTAATAATACTCTGTTTTGTATCTTCCTTCGCAAGCAATGACCAATGAGCTGCATAAATAAAATATACTTGGACGACGTCCACTTGACAAGGTATGACTACTGTTAATCGTCATCTTACGTGTAGTACAAAAGTACAATTATGTTTCTTCTCTGTGCATCTTCTCCATTCACAATTCATTCATTGTGATTTCATTCATTTTTTTCGTATAACAGAAAAAGGAAAAAGAGTGGCTCTTGGAGTGGCGATGAGTAGGTTGGTTAGTTGCGGTTGGATTAATGACAGTCGAGTGCTATTGTAATTGAAAAGACAGATGAGTGATCTGTGATCTCCTTACATAACATGCTGCTGCTGCAAATGCCGTTGCTTCTTTGAAGACCACACATGGATTTTTTTGCTAAATAGATCAAATCATAGTCAGTCTGATAATTTGTGTGTATTTATATACTTTTTAAGTGATAGATTAATCAACATGTCGAAAAAGAATGGGCGATTTGAACTAGAAAAATTGGCTGACCCAAATTTCGATTTTTGATTTCAATCCTCATAATTCATTCCATCATCGTGATGTCGTGATAAATAATTGAAGGAAGGAGCAATGAGCAACGGACATGTCAATGGAAAAGAGAATTTTTGCAACTTAATCCTTCATAAATAATCAGAGTCATGGAGCCATTTAATATGTACTTGTTGCAATGTAATATTTAAGTATTTGCAGGAAATTGAAAAGTGTGAAGAGTATAAAAAGAATGCACACTACGTCTTATACTAAATTGTCTCTGCTTGCCAGTTTGAAAAATTGTTATATCTGAGAAAAGACAAAATATGATTATATTTGTGTAATATCATAACATGTCTCCATTTTCATCACGACGACAGACACTCTAAATACTGATACATAATGACACACATAATCCTTAACATTAAGGCCATAAAGTTATGTACATTTTCATCAGTAAATGGATAGATCCGTCGTGTCGTTCTTTTCCTCTGCTTCACGTCACATAATTTCAATGGACACGCACAATGTATGACTTGGGGACAGTCACCTTTCTCCCCCAGTTTCTTCACAAATATTCACAAAATGAACAAATGCATCTATTTCTTGACGACTTCCTAAATGTAATACTTCTTTCAACTAGAAAACAAATCAGTAAACTAAGCCAACCACCCATTTCTTTCCCTATAAAATATAACATTTCAATTTGTCACAAAAAGACCAGAAAAATTGTATACGGATTAAATTGTTTGTCTCGACTTCGGCGTGCACATTTCAGAATCCACAACTCGACTGGTGATGAAGTCATCTCGCACACGAATTATTTACAAAAACGAGAGAGAAGCCACACAGGGAAGAAGAAGAACGATCCCAACAATTTATCACTTTTCTTTTTTAAATAAGATACATACATATTATAAGAATACCATCAACAGTTTCATTTTTATTTGAGATTGTGCGGCTGATTTATATGAGGATATCTTGTAGAATTATTCCGTATCACACTACCCGAAGGAAATGAACCGATAAGTATTATATTCATGGGGACAAATTCCGAAAACATTCAATTGAATCATTTCGAGAAATATCCTCTCTGTTTATACACTTCTTACAATTATTTACAAAGTCTGCTGCGTTGATAATAAGTTTTATATAGGAATTTGGACGTGCATATTTATTCATAAAAATAATTGCTATCTCAATTTTAAGAGCCTGAGAAATATTAGTAAGGCAATGTTCTTTTTGGTGAACCCCAAGAGATTCATTTCTTTTTGAAGAAAATTTAATGTTTACGATATGGTTATTTGTCTGGTGCTGTTTAATACTTATGTACACCTATAGTCCGGGTAGTCGCATATTAATCTGCGAATGTTGCACATCATATTCTCAAGTGGAGCACACCACACTGAAAGAAGACATTCTGATTGGAGTACATGTGGCACACGATGCCGATGGTCCGTGTACAAATAAAGTGGTGCGTATCGTTCGGAAGTGATAAACTGGTGGAAAGTGGCCCTAAATCAGAAAAAAAATCCATGTTTTCACGCTTGCTTAAAATGTCCCCCGATAACAAGGTTATATAATATTTTGGAATTTGTTGCGGAAGTATCTCCTACAAGCAAATGAGGCTGACGAGTCAGTCAGTCACTCAGTCAGTGTAAGTTTCAGTCAAAGTAATGCTTGTCATGACAAGAGAAACAACACGAATGAATGTATGAAGATGAGTTGTAAGAAATGTGCTTGTAATCAATACTTTGCACTTACCAGTCTTATAAATGAGGGTTTTTTTCTCTAAAAAAACGAGATGGAACCTACACACAGCCTTCCATAATTTATCATGAAAAACTTGTTGGGAATGTGTAATATTTTGAAAGAGGCAGTTGTTATGATCTCCGCCGATCACATAATGTCATGATTGTAGAAATTTTTATAATTAATAGGATTATAAGCAATTATTATTGCTGCTTCTCGTGTTTTGACTTAATCCTTTTTCAATAACACACAAAGTTGTGCTGGTTGGGTCACTCAACTTTTTCAGGATGCTTCAGGTGAAGTTATAATCTCGGTTCTTGTCTGACACAAGTGAAAAAGGCAAATGCGGCAAGTGCGCTTTATATGGCAAATAAATAAAGTACAAGAAAAACATGAAACATCATTTTTCATATATGACAGCGCTGCGTTGATGCGGTTGATGGGAAGGAAAGATGCGAACGAAGTGATCCTATTTTAAAGTGGAAGACTTACCACTTATTAATTGTGCGTGCGTGTGAGCACATTCTAGGGATTTTGGACGGATGGTTCATTTTTTAAAGTAATGATCCCAGATTTCGAACCTTTTGGTTAGACAAGTACAACAATTTATACAAACTCTCCCACTTTGACACCCTGCCGTCTGTCCTTTCTACACTAATTAACAAACAGGTCTACACCGGTGAATACGAAACGTCAAATGATAATGAGCGACTGCCAGGAAAACAATTACAAAAGAATAATTTTAATGGCAAATTGCAGATGACTAATGACCGACTGAAAGGTTCTAATGAGTCAAAAGGAATACGCTTCTTGGCTGTGGCTGTGTCATTTTCGCAAGGAAACAATGGCAGCTAGTATTTATGTTAGTGTTTGAATGTGTTTGCTTTTCAAAGATATAATTTTTTATTCTTTTTTAGGTTTGTTAGATACATAGCTTGTCAGACTGGATTTATCTTGGGCAGTTTTGGGCTACCTACACAGATTTTTTTGCATTTCTAATGTGTTTGCAAATAATAATGAAGAATAAGACGGTACGAAAATTTCCTTTGCCATTTTAAATGAAACTTCATTAAAAGAGCAAGCAGGTAAAGCTTTGAATACTTCTACCCACTCATGAACCCCAACCCAACATTATTGTGAAGTAGGTAGATCGTCTGGTCTGGTCTAGTTGTGGCGGAAACAAACATTAAAACTGCCCTCAAACATGAAGAAAATGCATTTCCGTGAAAGGAAAAACCGTAAAAGCTCAAATATGGTTGGTGATTTATGCAAAGTTAAATATATTGTTACGAGTTTTAAATCTTTTATAAGCAATTTTACTATTCAATTTTACTGGCCTTACAAAAAAATCAGAGTGCAGCTGTGCAGCGTAGCGAAAAACAATGAAAATGATGGTATGATATTTGCTTTGCTACATTCTCGCATATTTCAAGCATTCTGATAAGAACTTTTAGACAGAAGATTTAATTCAATAAAAAATTTCCCCTATCAAGATTCGTGAACGCGCAGCTGCTATTCCTTATTGTGGTTGTGTAGACCAAGAAAAAAGTCATAAAAGGTTCAATTTCAAGCTGTGCACCTGGATTCGGTATAAAAATGCAAAACGTTCGAATCTGAACCTGTAGTTGTCTATTATTGTTACGTTTGTTTTTACTAGTAATTTATTTACCATTTTGTCACCTATTGTTTTTAATGACAATTGATTGTAAAAAGCTCCTAAGACCTTAACCGAACATTTATTAATGGAGCAAAACAAATCTAAATACAGCATTGTTAATATTATGAGAAGCTTGCAGTTTATTTGAAATGCAATAAAATTGCTTGCTTTTGTCTTCGGCTTGTCTTGGAAGTTGGAACATGCTGGCTGCGGCCTATGCAAAATATAAAACCAGGCATCTATTTATGTCGACGTGTAAATTTCCTTTCGAAAATACACGTCATTTCTTCCAGCTAAGACATAAAATCCTTTTACGAGACTAGTTTTTCCATCTATATTAAAGCATCTTTCATGAGTCAATTTCAGTCTAGAAGAGGGAACAAAAAAGAATTCCAGAATGCCTTTCACTATATTCTAGTGTTCTACTCGGATTCTTATAAGCATTAAATTAATTATCTCTGTATAGAATTAAAAATGGCTAATCCAATACAACCGGATATTCCCGGACAAATTTTGATCCGTGGCCAGCCGTTAAGGAAAACCCGATTGCTATTTGATCCAAGCCCCACTGCTGAGGTATAGATGAACAGCCAACGTTTTTCATTCGCGAAAATTTATCACAAGAAATTCCAATTTTGAAACATGCGGGGATATTGAAAATTTGACGCACTTAATTTATTTTATTTGACAAATTTATTTGTATTAAATAACTATATAATATTAAAAATTCATATTAATAATCATGATTATTTTCTTTCAGATTTTGCAGAAAGTTTTGCAAACTCATGATTTGACACTGCTTCAACAACGCATAGTTGCAGCGCTGGAGTCAGACGCACTGGATGTACTTATTATTGGAACAAAAGATTCAGGGAAAATGTCATCATGCCTTTTCCCCATCCTATCAAACATTTGGGAGCTTCATAAAAATACTTCTCAACAGGTTGTAATTTTTATTAGTATAACAATTGCATTTATACTTATAATAAGTTAAATATTATTATACTCATTTTGGTGGAAAAGGAAAGAATTGCTGCTCCATCTGTCATCATCTTTTGTCCAACTACCACACGCGCTATGCAGTTGAAATCTCGCATTCAATCAGTTTTTTATTCTGCCATCGACGAAATGTTAGCAAAGTGGGATTTATCTGCAAAAAAGCTAGCCAAAATTCCAAATGTGCTTCTAGCAGACAACTTAACGACTGAGGAAGGTCGAAAGGCTCTACAACAACCTTTAGATGTATTGATTTCAACTTCCAAAGTTTTGGCGCATCTTTTTGATCCCGAGATAAAGCTAAATAAACAGCTAAATCTTAAGTTTGGCAGGTATTCTATAAGACTATTTTATTAATTCCAAAACATTTTTATTAAAATTTTATTTCATAAGTTTTTCTTTTTATTCATCAGGGTGAGATATATCGTATTTGATGATTTAGCAATGAAACATGAGTTATGCGGAAAAGACCTTAGTCTGTTTCTCAGGGACATCAATGTCTTGCAAAATAATGATGTCACTGAAAAATACACGCACCCAAATTGCCAGCTTGTATTTTGTGGAACCGAATGGAACACTAACATCTCCGAGGTGGATGCTTTACTATCCAGGAATTCCCGTAAAACGGTCAAAATTTTTGGTTCTCCAATTCATGCCTTGCAATGTTTCAATATTAATTGGAAAGTGGTTCACGTGGAAAATGAGTTGCAGAAAGCACGAGAACTTGGTGCTATTTGCACTGAAATGTTGCAAGACTATCGAAAAATATTGATTTCCTGCAGCACCTCAGACTTGGCCGAGAGCATTAGCTCTTGCCTGTCTAATGACGAAGGAATCACTAATATTCTTGTGACCTGTGAGAATAAAGGAGGTTCGTTCGGTGGATAAACTAGAATTTATTTTACCATCCATGAACACATTACTAAACGTACTTTTGATTAATGTTTCTCCAATTCATATTATCAATTTTAAATTCTAGTATTTAATGGAGTGTTCCAGAGGCATTTAGAAACGAACACCAACGTCATCGTAGTTGCAGACGATGCTCTTGAGTATCTCAGAGCTAAAGACATTTCATGTTTCATCCACATTGATAATGATGTTACTGTGGATAAACTGTCCACGGACCCCTTTTGCACTGATAGATTTAAATGTCTATGGGATCGACCCAACGCAAAGGGTAGACCAGGATGTAGTGATTTGGTAATCAACAATTAATAAAATATTAACTAGAACTAGAACGTTATCAACATAATCATATTAACTAGCTTATTTAACAAAAATGATCGCTATCGCCAATCTAGACAGTTATTTCTTACGTTCTTCTCACTGGTCAAGAAACAAATCTGCTAGCTTTTCACAAATTTTCCTTATCGAATAAAATTGAACTACCTGAGACACTGCAAAAGATTATGAAAGAGGTGAGTTTATCTAAATAATAAATAGTTTATCTACAAATTCTATGTGTATTCAATTTATCGAATAAACTTGCTAATTATATTGCATCTTTCTTGAAAGAAAAGTGAAGAAGCAACTATGAAGCAACCATTATGCCGGAGAATGTGCAGCTTTGGGGTATGTTTCCATCCTGACTGTGAATTCCGTCATGAAATTAAGCAAGAAGACACGATCATTTCGAAAGACGCCCCCAAAGAGGGAAATTTGTCATTTCACGTAATCAAGTGCAAAAGTCCAAGCTTCTACATTGTAAAAATGTTGAAGAATTACACTATTGCGGAAGATGGAATGATTACAGACATTAAAATTTATGCGGATGATTTTAAAGAGCGCCTCTCACTTCTAAACGAGTATTACTCCAATGAACAAAATTGGTATGAATAAATTTATTGACTTCAAAAAATATTATAAAAACAAAGACAAACTCTGAATGATTAATAAATTTCCAGCGTTCGTCCACTGACCGTTTCAATTGGCGAAATGTTTTGCATTCAAGCTCGTCGCCAAAGTGGTCACTTGGCATACCTACGAGCTAGAGTTACTCGGTACTTTGATGATCACGGCCACTTGAATGCCCAAGGACAATGGCGAAATCCTGACCTGATCGAGATGTTTTGTGTTGACACTGGGTCAACCGTGAAAGTTCCGACAGGAGATTTACTCCTTTTACCGGACAAATTCAAGAGCTGGACAGCTCATTGTACTCAACTCGTTCTCTCAAATCTTCTTACCCTTGTAGAGTTTAGCGATTACTGTGCAGACGCCTATCAATTTGCCAAGAAGCTCACTGAGGGAGTTAACTGGCATGGAAAAGTGCTGCTCAGCTTAAAAGACACGATTTGGGTTAACCCAATGGTCCAGTACATGGAGGATCCTGTGACAGGTCACATTGTGCAAGGATGCAACGCACGTACTGAACTTACTCATCAAGAAAGGTTTGCCAGGGTTGACATCCATCCTCACATGATGTTGATGCAAGAAATCATTCGAAAGAACGTTCCCGATTATCCTGAATTTATTCACGAGTTAAGCTCATTACCTGGTCGTAAGGAGCTTCATGACTTGGGGAGCGAAGCTGACGACACTGAAACTGAAGATTCAGAAGAATCGAACCCAATTCAATGGGCAGCTCTCCCACTTGGAAACTGTGAAGAAGAGGAAGAGTCCAATTCCAACAGCTTCCAAGTTGTAGAAATATACATAAATTCAATTATCAACCCGTGGGAAATGTACGGAGTGGACCTACAAAATAGAGAATTAGTAGAGAATCTGGAGTTGGAAATGACTGAAGAGATCACTCAAAGATACATTCCTCGACATGCGAAGATGCCTCATCTCATTACTAATTGTCTTAAAAGAAAAACCGTTGCGGCAGTGAGGGACTCGACAAGTGGAAAATGGCAACGAGCAATTATTTTGGATAAATCACAGGAAGAGGATGACGTTTCCGTTAAGTACAACGCAGTTTTGGTTGACTATGGAACTTTCGAGTATAACAAGCGAGAAGTCGACGATGTCGTACCGTTGTTGGAAAAGTTCGTTGATGCTCTTCCGTTTCAGATGATATGCTTAAAGTTGGGACATGTTCAACCCCTTCGGGGAATGGACGTCTGGGATCAGGGAACATATAATTCGACTGATTTTTTGTCAACAGTTTGTCAAAATAGATGCGTCAATGTTGTCGTAAGATTGAAGTTTTTTTTCATATTAATATTATAATTAAGTATAACCATTTTCCCTAATTATGAGTTTAAATATTGATGTCACACACTCGTATATTTGTTAGCCCATTTCCGAAATAAAGGCAACAGCACTTCCTTGCTTTCATTACGACGTCCTCGCATTCCAGGAATTTGAAGAACCGGATGGCACCTTTCACTGTAAAGAAATCGGTGTTCAACTTGTTGCACATGCGTCTGCCAAAATGGCTCTCGGGATGGAGCTCAGAATCCAAGCTATCTGTGAAGCCTATGAAAAGCATGGCCTCCCTGCAGAGGATTGGGGAATTCTTGTAAATAAGGAGTTGGATTTTGATAGCCGTGCCACTGAAAACGATAATAGCGACTCTGAATCTGATTCCTGGCGAAAATTTCTAAGTGACGGTTGCAGCACGCCCGAAGAAGGTATTTACCAATTCTTATTTATCTTCCTTCAAAACCGCTGTTAAAACTACATAATATTACCACAATATTTTTAATTTTACAGGGTCATTATGTGCTGACGGATCTGGTGTCGCGGACGCCCGTTTCAATAAGGACTGCCTTCATGAAGGTGACCTGTTAAATGCTCATACAGTGGAACCGGAACCGGAGACATTGGCAGTTGACGAAGAAACGTTTTATGACGCATTGTCCGAGGCAGAGTAAAATGTGAATTTTCGAAATCTACAAATCCAGCTTTCATAAGTCCTCCTGTCCTTGGAATCTTTTAACTGCTGTACTACATACTAAACCCAAATGACATGCTTGAAATAAAGGTTCGAGAAATGGAAAATTCCTTACATTGTTGCAGAAAAGTTTGCTCACATGCATTTTACTAATTTTTGTGCAGTCCTTGTTGCTTGTTAGCGTGCTCTTTGTTTTCGGTGTCTTCTGGAAAAGTCCTTGTATTTCATTTCATCTTCATGCATTTCACTTGTGACTCACAACTCATGAATGACTCTGCACTCTGCACATATACAAAGCCCATACACATCTACAGAAATCTGCAAACTCCCACAAGAACACAGCTGATGATCGAATGACGTTGAAGTTAACAAAAAACTTGTGGTAAAATTGGTGCAAGTGTGGATTTTAAAATAATTCTTAAGTCTCCACAATCTTCTCATTCCTACAAAACGTGTTCCAAAATATTCCATATTATTCTACAGTTAGTATTTTCAACCCGTTTGATTTGTGTCTTTCTATATAATGTAAAATACTATACTATAGTCTGGAACTGATACTGGCAAAAGACAAACTTTAAAATTGACAGGTTTTTAATAAGTAAGTCTGAGATAACTGTTAATTTAACAGTGTTAAGTGAATGAAGGGTGCATTAAATTTTCGACTTCGGGTGCACGGTAAAAATCGGTTAAATGTTGTGAATTTAAGTTTAATTTTGGTTGTAATTTGTATTTAATGATCCAGTTGCTCAAAATGAAGGAAGAATCATCGACGGAAATCCCTGAGGAAAAGACTGTCGAGCCTGACATTTCAGTTAATAAAGAAGAGCAAGATGAAAAGGAAGGTGAAGGTGAGGTGAAGGACGAAGTGACTGACCCCAAACTCGCAGATGACTATGTCGATGAAGAAGCTCTGAAGTTGGAAGAAGAAAAACTTAGTTCGGAGGAAATTGCCGTAAGTTTCTTTCAGTTTCTGTTCTAAAGTACTAATAAAGTTAATAATGCATCAACGTTTTTACTCCAATAAATATGAGGAAGGTATTTTGACGTTTCTTTTTGAAAATGTTTTTGTAGGAGCGACTGGCGAAAGCAAAGACTTTTAAGGACACCGGAAACGAAGAATTCAAAGAAGAAAAATATCGTGAATCTATTTTAACCTACACCAGAGGCCTTCTCATATGTCCAACCTGTGAAAAGCAGTTGCGTTCTATTTTATATGCGAACAGAGCCGCAGCAAAAATGAAATTAGTAAGTGGATGTGATGTACCCATTTTAGTTTTAAATTAAAAATAAATATCAGTGTGAGAATCACTTTCCTAATATGATTTTGCCTCACTTATCAATCAGGGATATAAGGATCTTGCCGTAATGGACTGTACAAGTTCCCTTGAATATAACCCAACCTACATTAAAGCTCTAATCAGGAGAGCAACATTATACGAAGAACTCGATAAGTTGGACGAAGCCTTGGAAGATAACAAGAAAATTGTAGAATTAGACCCTTCCTGTCGTGATGCTGTCATTGCCACACAAGTGAGATTAATATGAATTGATACTTATATTCATTAGCAGATATTAAAATGACATAAAACAATGTGTTAAAATTAAACATTTCCTTTACTTTAAAATAATTCGCAGAGACTCCCTCCATTAATTCATGAAAGAAATGAGAAACTAAAAGAGGAAATGCTAGGTATTGGCCTTGAAACTTATCTTTAATTTTTAGTTTTGCTTTAACCTAAGCGTGTATTTGGAAACTGATATTTGGCTATATTTTTGTAGGAAAATTAAAAGATTTAGGAAATTTGGTGCTTCGACCTTTCGGTCTATCGACGGAGAATTTTCAGCTGCAACAACAGGATGGTGGTGGATATTCAATCAACTTCAAAAAATAAATTTACCTACTATGCGTATTTAATATTTCATATTTCACTTATTATAAAGGGTGACACTTGTTTACCCTTTGCTTTGTATTTTACCTGATGAATTTATATAACGCATTGTCAAAAGAATTTTGTAAGTTGTGTTTGATTTTGTTTAAAGTAGCACATCGACACAGTGCTGTGTATTTCAGTAATGATTTAAAAATACAATAAAATAGAATAACAATTATTTAGCAGATATCGTCGTAAGCAAGAAATCGATCAACCCCATGCACCACTCCGTTACTTGCAGGGATATCAGAACGTAGAACACGGCCTAGACCAACTTCTCGGAGGCGATCTGTCCAAAATAAAAATTAGTCGATGTTATCCATCGTTAATTCTCAGAAATTGGTTTTTTGGTTACAAGCCTCACCGTTTCTGATCCCAATAAGGAGTTCTCGCTCAGAAGCTGTTGTTAGTTCTTGACCGTCCTTCAGTGAAGGGCTGAAATAAGTACCCAACACGACATGTTGGAGGAGCATCGCTTGTGCATTTTTGTATTCTGGGTAAACAAACAGAATCATTGCAATAATCTGAGTAAGGAAAGGTAATTTTGTTGAGAAGTATATTTTCAATTAACCTGTTGAGTTGGAGTTACTCGTGTTTTCCAAGATACTCTTAACTCGAGAGGGCATCAAGTCAAAGGCATCATTCGTGGGAGCAAACAAAGTAATCGGGTTATCTGTTTAAACCAACAACAGCTATTACATAAGACATCGTCATATTTCCCGGTCTCTCATTGATAACCTCAATCACATTTCAACTTAATGTATTATAGTTTTTTAGCGGAAGCAAAAACCAATAATTCATATTATGAATACACTTACTTGGATTCTTTAATTCAGCATCTAAACCTGCCTTCGAAATGAAATCACGGAATTTACTGAAGGAAGTGCAATTGTCGAGCACGTCAAATACATTCCCAACAGGAACGGGAAACAAGGTGTCTCCAATGACATGAACCACGCCGTTGCTAGCAATGGCATCCGGAACAGTAATGGTTACATGGTTAACAGTTGGTTTCTACAATGCAACATCCATAAAACTTTATTATAATTTTTTCAGAATCGAATCTTCCTTGTTTAAACTAAAAGGAGCCATTAATTGAAATTAGCGTACTCTGTCAGCATATAAACGAATGGTAACTGGTTTGCCGTGCAAAAGTGTTGGTATTCTCAGCTCATTCTTCATGTCTTTCGAAGTGATCTTGTCCACTGTGATGTGATACACAAGCATTTGAGCCAAAGTTTCAGAATCAGCCAAGAGCTTCCTCTGAGCCCATTTTGGCAACCTGTCAATAGCATCATCCGTGGGTGCAAAAACGGTGTATGGTCCACTTCCTTGCAGTGCTGAGCCAAGTTGCGTTTGCTGGATGAGCTGCAGAAACGTAGTCGCTCGAAGCTCTTTCAGTACATCAATAATTGTCGTCCTTCGAGGATGGCTCACTGAAGTGGCTGAAGGATCACTTACCTGTGTACATAACAGAATAGAACAAAGATTTTATGGCAAATGGCAAGACATGATTTTTTAGAGGAGACATAGACAAACAATGACAACCTGCCTTTCTGAATAGTTGTCAACAAAGAACAATCTCAAATTGAATAAAACCTTTGTTTGTTATATAATAAATGACCAGTACCGTATCTTGAACTCGCTTCTTCGAGAAATTATTCCCATTTCCAAATTCTGAAAACAGTGGAGACTGGCAATGGCACACTGTGAGAAAAATGGCTAATAGCTCCACGCATAGGTATGATCTTGAGAGCAACATTTTGAAATCAAAGCTCACTTTTAAAATTTGCCAAAACACACAAACTAATTCACTTTTCGACAAACGTAATTAATTAAGCTAATAAAACGTTTTTATCCCACGAGATTTTTACGCACAAAATGTCTTGACGTACTATAAATAAAATTACTTTCGGGCCACGAGTCCACTGTGCACACCATGAAAAAGTCGTTTTTCATAAAAGTTACGAGATGTGGTTAATGTAAACTTTTTTAGAAGATGTAGAATTTCTTTCTTGTGAGATCAACAACTCTTTAAAGCTGGTTTCGTCAACTTCGTTTTGAAACATGTAAATGTGATGTGGCCAGCCTCACACTTCCAGCTATACTGAAGAGTCTGTTCACCTTTTCCCCTGCCTTCATCTTTTTCAGTCATTCACTTAAAACTTTTTTCTTCGTCCAAGTTACCTTTATACACGCAATTACTGCAAAATGCTCATACATAATACTCTTGTGAGACGGTGATGATGATACCCTTTTTTACAATAATCATGATCATGATATCCCATTGTTGTCAGAAGAGTTTTGTGTAAAAGTGCTTTGCATTTGCATTATTGCTGCTCATTCTTGGATTTTGATATCTGCTATATACTCACAGCACAAGACAGTCAGACACCAACAACACCAGCTATCATTTTATTATTATCATCTTCATCTCGAAATATTTTCTCGACATTTATCTTGTTATCCAATGCTCTACTCTTTAACATTATGCTAACTCTTTACGGCTTTTTATTACGATGCCGTTGTATCTCCTTTTGATATTCAATTCTCTGCAACAACTGCAACAATGCTTTCATCGTGTCTATTTTTTATCAACTTTGTTGTATGTACACCAACAGCGTGATTGTGACTATCATTTCATTTCTAGAAAAAAAAGCAGGCAAAATGAAGAACCTTAGCTGCACCATGCACCGAGACGTCAACGGTATAAAAGCAGGGGACCTTTTGCTGCTTGGCAAGAAAGAGGGTGACTTGACTTCGTTGCCGTTTTTATTACAAGACTTGAGGAGAAGACGAGGTGCGCCTAAAAAATAATAAGGAAACTATTTCGTAATAGTGATTTGGTTTAAAAGAGTTTGAAAAGGAAAATGACCGCAGGTCTTGCAGAGGTGATGATTAAATAAATGGAGATTTTAGAATCATAGTCATGACGGATGACGATGATGAAGAGAGAGGGAACATCGCGTAGAATAATATTGATTGTAGTGTGCAGTCGTGTGAAGATGAGCTCGAAGAAAAAATATTTATTGATGTTATCAGCTTTCATAATCAATCGACTGAAAGTATGAAATTATTATAATGCAAAGTACAAGTTTTGATGACGACGGATGATAGAAATGGACGAAGGGGTAATTTATGATCCTTGACAGCAGTTAATGCGCGTGTGAAGTGTGAAGATCGACAGGTGAGAGCAAAGTAAAATCTAATTTAGTTTTTCTATTCTCTATTGCATTACGCAGACTTTTCTTAAATCGTAAAACAACAAAATCTATAACAAATACATTATACACTGCGGGTAACATTTTTGTTTCAGCAGGACCCTTAGGAAGCAAATCCCATACCCCATTATATTGATAATCAAAATTGACTTTTTCAAGTTTAAATCAGTGAGAATTAATATGTGATGCAATCAAGGTAATCGTGGTTATAACAGACATTAAAAAGGTTTTTGCACTTTTATTTTTCGTCAATTTATTCATTCTTTCCAACGTTCCATTTATCAGTAATTTCAAGGGTAAAGTTAAGAAGACTTTTTCTTTTTAATGGGGGACTGATACATTTTAGTTGCTTGTGCCAAAGCATACACTATTATAATAGCACAGCCATTTTAATGTTAATGCAATGCTGGTTCTGTAAACTTATTCTTTTCAGTCAATTTGTCACTGATCTAATTAGCAATTTACGGATTAGAACAGGGATAAATGATTATTTTATTTCAAAGAAAAAACTTTCCTTTTGAAGTGGAAATGCATTTGCACATGTCAGCTTTACAATCAGCCGTACAAACGTTCATTAATACTTTCCATAATATACTGATAAAGGTGAAAAGCGAAACTAAAGATTTAAAAATTAACTTAAACGAGTCTTTCATTTCTACATAACAGTTATGAAGCACTTATCAAGAGATAGCTGAAAGAAATTATTCATAACTCGTGCTGTTTGGTGCCAATAGCACTAATTGGCAGCAATAGTTCACCCTTCTTTAACAAGGAGACAGTTTTTCATTCTGCAAGATTGATTTTGTTTGCGACAGTTCACTGATGTATTACTTCATTGATCTGTTATCAAAATAATTTTTTGTATGGTTACTTTCTAAATTTCATTTTTAAAGCATTTCCCCGGGGCAAATGTTGAAAAGAAATTATTGATTTTTTAAACATAACAAAATGATGCATTATCGTCATCGATCATCAATAACTTTATTACTATTACTCTAGTAAAACAGCGCTGGCATTCTCATAGTTTTCTGATAATCAATCATTTCACATTATCTTCCCTCACCAGTTTCTTTTCATAATAGACAAAAAGAGAGTCACTAACACCATACACAATTTAAAATAATTAAATCTGTAGAAAAGAAAATCTTGTAAGCATTAACCCTTTTCAATTTCAGTTTCACTCAACTTTTCTTAAATGTTAATGTTTATTTACGCTACGAAAAAAAAATTTAAGTGATGAAAAGTCTTAAAGTTTCACCATGAATCTCCTTTTCTGGCAATTTGTTTCTGTGATAAGTTATGTAGGCATTGCTTAACCAATGCCAAATGTAACGGGTTTTATTTCTATTCAATCTTCCTTTCTGCTGACGTACAGGAAGAATAAAAGAACGAGACAAAGGCATAAAGCGCGTTAAATGTGCCTTTGCCTTTCATGTAGTTTGTGCTTAAAAGGCTCGTAAAGTAAAACATTAACCATCATCATACAACAAAATGATAACTTTTATGGTCGCATGCTACGAGTCAAACCAAAACAGGAAAGATTGAATATGAGGTGAGAAAGAAAAACACTACAAAAGTCTTTCATTTTAGCACATGAGAAATAAATCGGTGGGTGTTCATTGTGTTCATAGGCAATTAAGAACATGCAGTATGCATGCACTCAAGAAATCGGTCTGAAAGCGTATAATTGAGAATACTATTAGAAAAAGCGTTCTTTAACTTTAACTTTGTAATACAAAGTTTGTGTGCATCGGGTTGAACATTTCTTAGTAACTGCAAATTGCAGCACAAGTTAAAGGTGGACCAAAGAATTCAACGGGCGAACTCTATAAACGTGAACAAACGAGGTACAAACAACTTGACTTAAAGGCATGAATGACAGGATAACGTTTTGCTGATGAAGAGCTCATCCCCCAACCACAGCAAAAACTGTAAACATGACTTTTGCTGTATTCAATGCAAAACACTTCACGTTATTATACATATTAACAATGCTGGGAAAAAGAACCGTTTTTTACAAGTTGATACTAATCGGACGACGGAGTAAAAAATACGTAGATTATAGTTATCACATGGCGATGGTGAATGAAGCACGATTCTTCAAGCTGAAAAACTCTTCCACACAGACCTTTATCGGAGTGCGCCAATCTGATTAATTTATTTTTAACCAATAATGTTATGTTTTATATGCTACTTATGTAAATTAGCTTGATTGTACCAGCCGATACATACAATATTAATAACAAGTGTAGACTACGACCATTCGTTTAATTAGGTGTAGGAATATCTCGATGACTGCGCAAATAAAGTTAGTTTCGATTTACTTTTTAAACAAACCATACGCGCTTTGACAGACTTACGTTAGACAAGACGACCACGATAAATGCTCAAGATTGGACATACACAGGTTTAACTAGACAATGCCAATGGTATCAAAATTCACGCATTGTTATATGATAATAACGGGAATGATTAAAAGAGACGTATTTTTAATAACTGCTTACAAAAACGGATTTCTTTCTTTTAGTTTAACGTTACATTCTACACTTTTTTGAGTAGGTAATTATCTATCGTAAAAGTTGAAGTAGGCATTATTTCAATTTAATCATGACTTATTAAAAATAGTACGTGGGTATTCAATTATCTTGCACTAAATGAATCTTATCATCTTTCTTATCACAAAATTCAAATATAGCTGGCTCGTGCCGAACCAAACTAAAAAATTCTCACAGGAGAATTAATGTGTTCATACATATTTGCAGTTATAATTAACTGACGGCAAAGTAAATATAAAGTTAAGTATGAAGCGGTTTGAATCCAACCAGACAAAAATTGGTATAACTAAAAAATAAACCACACCACAATCTACTGTCAAAACATTTTTAATCATAGTTAATCATAATTACGGTATGCGTAACATTTTGAGGATTTACCACTTAAACGTATTCTATCAATATGATTGGCACTAAGATTGGCAAGTAAATCTGACCTTGACAATTTAGGTCGAAATTCTATAATAACTGGCAAGAAGTTGTATAAAATTCATATTTGGACTTGTTGAATCCGGCCCATTTTACGATGCATTGTAATGCCCGAAAACTAAAACTGCAGTGTTGAAACTAGTTGATTCAAAATCATCATTATTCTTAATTATTATATCATTGGAATCTTTGTAACTATTAATTTTACTCAACCAGTAAAATTCCGGTTTTTCATGTAGTTTAACTAGGATTAATTCATTTATAAAGAAGAAAATATATGTCATTACTGTAAACATACCGTGTAAACCCGTAAATACAATAAGGATTATGATAATTTTTACAATAATCCTTTGAATAATATTTCCTTCTGTACTGCCGTATTGCGCAAATCATAATTATTGTGTCATTTTGCTTTGCCACTTCCTTACTCATAAAACAATTATCCCGGTTTGTCCGTTTCCTATTGTTTTCGATTCATTAGTAAAAGAGGACAATGTAAAAACTGCAACAAAATCCAACATTTGTAGTGATTTTCTGAAAACAATATTATTACAAACCAA